>JAOEGL010000008.1:5737851-5894390 GCA_034509955.1 Urosaurus nigricauda | reverse complement strand
ATATTTATATATAAATATATATAAATAGTGGTTGAAATGTTTTTGTAATGGTGAAAGAAACCCTAAACTGCAATTTATATTTTTTGATCCTAATTTAATTAATTTAATTAATTAATTAATTTAATTAATCAAATTCGTAGAGATGGACAAACTTAATGTGTTTAATAAAAGGATACGGTTGGGAAGAAGGGAAGAAAGCTTGGAAACCATTACTTGAGTATTTAAAAAATAAAGGAGAAGAGATAAATATCTAGGATTGTCGAATTAGACTACTAATAAAACGCAGATACTATCAGTCAATAATTTTAGTTTCTATATCAGCAATCTCTTTTGGCACTGCTTATAATGCACTGATATCTATTAGATATGGAAGATATGAAAATTTTTGTTGTCGTTTTTCTGATAATAATGCCTTATTGCCTTAATTGTTTCTTTGGAGTTTATCAGACGACAGAAATTGGAAGTATAATCCAATGGCAATCCGAACGTAATCATGGGGTTTCACGTTATTGCGAATTAAAGCATCTTGCACAATTTCGGGCAAGGGGGGGTCATTCTTGGGCAATGGGAAGTCATTCTGAATGCCTTCCGAATGCAATTGGAATTCACGTAAATTCGCTAAATTAGCGAATTCACATGAATTCGAATTGGCTCCATTCGAAACGGAGAGAAATTCCTCCCGTCTGATAAACTCTGTTGTTACTTACGTATTTTTTTAATCTATGTATTTGTATTTCTAATAAAAATATATTTTAAAAAAATAAATAAAAGCAAGCGAAAAAGTGAGAGAGCAGAATAATAATAATAATAATAATAATAATAATAAATATTTCTTATTATTTCTTATTATTATTATTCTGCTCTCTCACTTTTTCGCTTGCTTTTCTTTCATGCTTTCATCCCGCCTCTCCCTTTTTTAGATTTGAAATGGCTAACCGCAAAATACAAATACAAATTATACAATCAATAATAAAGACGTTCCTTTAATTTCCCCAACCCTCCCGCCTCGGCATATAAACTGTAACCATAAAACCATACGATAAACTATTTCTTATCGTATGGTTTTGTAGTCCCGATTTATATTTTACATATTAAACGTCATTTAAAACTATTTAAACGGCGTTGGGAGAATTTGAATTGGCTCCCTTTGCAATAAAGAGAAATCCCTCCTGTCTGATAAACTCCGTTGTTACTTATGTATTTTTTTTAATCTATGTATTTGTATTTCTAATAAAAATATATTTAAAAATAAATAAATAAAAGCAAGTGAAAAAGTGAGAGCAGAATAATAATAATAATAAATTATTATATTATATAATTAATAATATTAATAATTAATAATTATTATTATATTATATAATTTATTATTATTATTATTATTTCCTATTCTTTCTTATTTCTTCGTATTATTATTATTATTAATTATTATTATATCATATAATTAATAATATTAATAATAATGATTATTATATTATATAATTAATAATAATAATTATTATTATTATTATTTCCTATTATTTCTTATTTCTTCGTATTATTATTATTATTATATCTCGATCCGGAGGGCGGTTCGGAGGCCTCCGAAAAACAGAACGATTTGTCCGTCCGAACCGGTCCCCGGTTCGGACGGACAAATCGTTCTGTTATTCGGAGGCCTCCGAACCGCCCTCCGGATCAAGACTGTGACCCGTCCGATCCCCGAATTCGCCTTTCGGTGCGTCCCCTCCGCCGGTCACCCGTCCACGTTCCTCCTCTTGGCGTAACTCTGGATGGACCTCTGGAAATGCTGGTTGGTGTTGCGCTCCGATCGGAAGAGGACGACATAGGCCTTGGGTGCGAAGTACCCCCCGAAGACCCCGGCCACGGTGCAGAGGTGGGATCCGACGTAGAAGGCGACCAGGTAGCGGCCCTGGTAGACCTGGCGGACGACGCTGTAGGCGACGGAGGCGACGAAGTAGACCAGGAGGCTGAAGGTGATGCACTTGGCCTCGCTGTAGCTGCTGGGCAGGTCCTTCCCCAGGTAACTGACCGCGAAGCAGGACACCCCCGAGGAGCCCGTTGTAGACGGTCCCGCTCAACGTCAGGGCGCCGTCCATCGTGCTGCACAGCAAGAAAACCAGCTTCGGGGAGACGTCGTAGTTCCGGAAGGGAGCCGGGAGGTCGGCGACGACGGAGGCGAGGACCAGGAGCCCTTGGATGCCGGCGAGGACCATGATGACGAGGCGAGGGCCGTGGTGACGCTGCCAGGCTTCGTAGAGACCGGGGGCTCTGGTTGCCATCTTGAAGACGAGGACGATCTGGACGGAGCGGGCAGCCATGCAGGCGAGGCAGAGGCTGAAGCTGACGTTGTACAGCGGGAGCCTCAGCGGGCAGCTCAGCCTCCCCGGCAGCCCGAAGTAGCAGAAGAGGCTGAGGGCGGCCCCGGCCAGGGACCCCAGCATGGCCAAGGAGAGGCGGCCCCCGGCCGAGCGCACCACCGGCGTCTCCAGGTTTCGGGAGAAGAGGGCGGCCGTGCCGGCCATCAGCGAGAGAAGGAGGGTGTTGGCGGCCAGGAGGGCCAGGGAGACCGGGTCGACCCAAGGGAGGAAGATGGCAATGCGTCCGAAGCAGGTCTCGCTCTTGGCAGGGGACCACTCCTCCTTCCGGCACGCCTGGCACGCGTAGGGGTCTGTGGGGCGAGAGAAGGGGTCAGTCGAGGCATTCGCTTGATTCCCATCATCATTGTATTATAAAAAGGATGTGGAGAAACTGGAGCATGTCCAAAGGAGGGCAACTAAGATGGTGAAGGGTCTGGAAACCATGAATCCCTATGAGGACCGCCTTAGGGAGCTGGGGATGTTTAGCCTGGAGAAGAGAAGGTTAAGAGGTGATATGATCGCCCTGTTTAAATATTTGAAGGGATGTCACATTGAGGAGCCTCTGTGCCATCTCCAACCTGCCTTGGCATTTCCATGTCGCTTCCTCTTTGGCCGGAGACCTTCCTCTCTCCGGCCACGGGCCGCTCGGCCAGGCCTTCCTCCCAGAGGATGCAGGTGTGCGGCCGCAGTGCCAAGCCCCGTGCCAACGCACCTGGCGGGCTCGTGCCGAAAACGCACCTGCTTCCTGGGGCCGCATCCCCCGAGCTCAGCCAGGATGCAGAATTTGCATGAAAGGGGTCACTCCCGAGTCCTGTGCATCGCCTCCCCCCCAATTGTTTTTGTGACTCCTGTCCCAGAAGAATAATAATCAGGACGGTCCCATCTCTAAGGGATTTAGGTTCTCCTCTAAAACAAGCTTTGGGATACGAGGCATACTATAGCCTATGCGGACGTCCTGCGTTCCCTGCGTCCACTCACCGCTTTTGTTCAAGAAGGTCCCCGGCGAACAGGCCACGCAGTGGAAGCAGCAGCTTTGCATGCCCTGCGGCACTTTCTGCTCCCCGGCGTCGCAGTCTTTCGAACAGACCGAGACAGGGACCTAGGAAGGAGAAGGGCCGATCCGTGGGGCACGCTTGTCAATTGCCACCCTTGCAATCTGCTTTTGATCCACCTGGGCACGGGTCCTTACCTGGTTACCCTCCGTTTGCCATTGAATCTTCTCTCTGTGGATCCTCAGGCGGTCCGGAGGGTCGAAGGAGCCGACCACCCGGTAGTCCCAGTCCCGACCTTCCCACGTCCACAGGACCAAGTCGTAGCCTCCCAGGGTGTCTCCGTTGGCGTCGAAATAAACCTGTCTTTCATAGAGGCTGAAGTTGACCCGCTTCACTTCCCTTAGAAGCTGCGGAAGGAATAGGAAGAACCATTGAAGACGGAGGAAGGCTCAGGACAAAGAACGGGGTTGTTTGGGAACAGCGTTAACCATCGTGACTCCTGCTCTGGGTCTTACAAAGGACAGAGAGAAAGAATGATCTTCCCAATTCCATATCGAAGAACACACTTTTCCTGGAGAGAAGTGATGGCTGGTTGTGCGATGGAGACACAACACCAAAGCTCTCAGGTGGGGTGGCTCATGAAAGATGGGCAATTTTCTTTAGAAAAAAAGAACGAAACCAGGATTTAAGTTGCCCGACTGCAAATATATACGCTTTTCAACATATGCTCAGCACCGCCGTTACCAGACAATTTAGCATTTAGGGATATAGGGTCACTTTGCACGAGCGCCTCTGCCCGACCCACCTGCCACGGATAGACGGTCCCTTTTCGGCACAGCCCCGTTTGGCACCCCAGGAGCCGATGGAGGCCGTGCGCCACCGCGTAGACGGCCGAATAGACGCTGAAAGCCCCCTGCATGTCGTACGGGGACGGATCCCATTCGGTCACCGAGTCCGGCCTGCGGAAGCGGGAGCACGGCTGGCCGCAGGTTTCCCCGCAGTCCCGACAAGACCCGTCCTCGGGGCGCCCGGCCTCGGCTTTGGCGGATTCCGCGAAGCCCGCTTCGAACTCCTTCATCCCCGGAAGCCGGGCCTGCTTGACCGAGACCCCGATCACGGTCCCGACGCTCCGGACGCCGGGGATCTCCCAGACGTCCGTGGAGAGCGTCCAGTCCTCCGTGCCGACCCAGACCTTCCCGGTCACGTTCTGCCGGACGGCCTCCCGGAAGAAAGACCCGACGCTGCGCTTGTTGGAGAAGAGGACGGCCACCGTGGCCCCGGAGGAAGCCACGTCCCGGACGATGACGGACAAGGCTTCTCCGGTGGTGTCCCCCGTTGACGGGGAGGATCCCTTGGTAAGCGAAGCAGACGCCCGCTTTAGGGGCGGCCTGGCGCAGCATCTGCAAACCCTGGCGGCCGTAGTTGTTGTCGCTGCCCAGCGCAGAGACCCAGGTCCAGCCGAACTCCTCCAGCAGCCGCACCAGGACCTCCACCTGCAGGCGGTCGCTGGGGACGGTGCGCAGGAAGGAGGGGAAGACGCGCTTCTGGCTCAGCGTCCGGCTGGTGGCTTCGTAGCTCACCTGGAAGAGAGGGCAGGAGGAGGAGCCTTACGGTCGTGCCTCCCCGGACTCCCTTTCCCGGTTCAATGGGATCGGACCGGTGTATGTGCGCCGCTGGAAAGAGGCAGAAGGGATGGCGACGGCGTCCGTAGCCCACGTTTGGAGGCGACGGCAGTTATAAAGCAAAAATAACATACATACTCGACTATAAGTCGACTTCGTGTATAAGTCGAGGGCAAGTTTTGGGGCCAAAATTATGGGTTTCGCTGTGACCCGTGGATAAGTCGAGGGTAAAATTTAGGGGCATATAGGAAAGGATCTAAAGGATGAAGCAAAGCAGAACAATGTCAAATCACTTCCAAAAGTCCATCAGACTCTTTGTGCTTCTTCTTAAAGCTGGATGGATGAGAGAGTAAAGGAGATCAGTGCTTCCAGGACAGATATACTCTTGCTTTTCACCAAGGGATGGGTCCTTCTTTTAAATAAGAGTTAAGATAAAGTACTTACATCGACCTACGGATAAGTTGACTCAGTGTTTTTAGGGTCCATTTTGTGACCTAAATTTCTAGACTTATGTATAAGTCTACGTATGTATAAGTCTTATGTATAAGTCTTACGTATAAGTCTTAATACTCATGTATTGCAGCAGACCTGTCTTTTTAATGGTTCTAACTCTATGGAGTTCAGTCGCACTTCGGACACGGCTTTCTATATCATTTCGCTTATGCCTTTGTAAGGGACCTTAGCTACTGTATATACTCATGTATAAGTCTAGAAATTTAGGTCAAAAAATTGACCCAAAAAAACTGAGTCGACTTATCCATGGGTCAATGTAAGCCCTGTATCTTAACTCTTATTTAAAAGAAGGAACTATGCCTTGGTGAAAAGCAAGAGTATCATCTGTCCTGGAAGCACTGATCCTTTTTACTCCAGTGTTAAGAATAAGCACAAAGAGTTTTGTCTGATGGAGTTTTGGAAGTTGACATTGGTTTGCTTTGCTTCATCCTTTAGAGCCTTTCCTAGATGCCCCTAAATTTTACCCTCGACTTATCCACGGGTCATAGCAAAATCCATAATTTTGGCCCCAAATGTGGCCTCGACTTATACATGAGGTCGACTTATAGTCGAGTATATACGGTATATTTGCGTCAATTTTTAAAGACGGTCTGGAAAATTAGTCTGCATCTGACAAAGAAGACTCGGGTCTATAAAAGCTCACGGCTACCCTTTGTGCGCTGCCTCGATTTTTGGAGGCTGCCTCGAGCGCCGATGTTGGGGAATGGATTCAAAACCGAAGATGGCTAACAGATAGAGCTTTGGCAGTGAAACCGCTGGAAGACGGATCCTCTCCGTGGGGCACATATAGGACACCGAACGGTGCGGACAAGACCCATATCCCCAAATGAACGAACGGGTGAAATGTGTGGCTAATGGAGAAGCCGGTTGTCCCAAGCTAGAGCCATGAAGGCGGAGGATAAACCATCCCAAATAAACCCTGCGCAACTGGACGGTGGCTCATCTTTGGTCAGGGATCCAGACTTCTTGGGGCTTTGGGGTCCTTACCTCGGGGACCTGGAAGATGCCCAGCAGGCTGGCGGTCAAGAGGGCTTCCTCGCTGGAGTCCGGCCCGATGACGGCCACCGCCCTGGGACGGTAAAAGGTGTAGTTGGCGGCCACCGGGACGCCCGGGTCTCCGCGGCAGCCGTCCCCGCCTCGGGAGAGGATGTCCAGCGTGGCGTACATGTTGGCCGAGGGCCCGCAGGCGTCGTAGACGGCGTATCCCAGCGCCACGCCGGGCAGGAGGCCGCTGGCGTTGTTGATCTCCTCCACGGCGAAGCGCAGGGCCTGGACCAGGTAGTAGCTGTGGCCGCTCCTGACGGATGCGCTGTCGGAGCATGGAAAGTCATGGAAACGGGCGTGCGGAGAAATAAAGGACCACAACGAAAGAAAGAGGAGGAACGAGAGACCTCTTCCACAAGACCTGGACCGTTTAAACCAAGAGTGGGGATGTGAAATCGGTGCCTGGAGAGATCTTGCGGCACCTTCGAGGCTCACCGAAAGAAAGAAGTTGGCAGCGTGAGCTTTTGTAGAATTCGTTCTACTTCCTGAGATGCATTTATGTAATGTAATGTAATGTAATGATTGCATTTAGATGCAATAATAATACTAATAATGATATGCATTATAATAATAATAATAGATAATAATAGATATAGATATAATAATTATCGATATATATATATAATAATAGATATAGATAATAAATAATAATAATAATAATAATAATAATAATATGATGCATCTGAGGAAGTAGACTGAAGTCTAGGAAATCTGATGCTGCCAATGTCTTTCTTCCGGTGAGTCTCAGAGTTGCTACAAGATCCTTTCTCCTTATTATTATTATTACTACTACTAGTAGTAGTATTGCATCTAAATGCATCTGAGGAAGTAGGGTTAAGTCTACGAAATCTCCTGCTGCCAATTTCTTTCTTTCAGTGAGTCTCAAAGGCGCTGCAAGGTCTCTCTACACATTGTTATTATTATTACTGAATCTAAATGCATCTGAGGAAGTAGACCGAAGTCTATGAAGTCTCATGCTGCCAACGTCTTTCTTTCAATGAGTCTCAGAGGTGCTCCAAGACCCTCTCTACTTATGATTATTATTATTATTAGTAGTAGTAGTAGTATTGCATCTAAATGCATCTGAGGAAGTAGGGCTAAGTCTACGAAATCTCACGCTGCCGAATTCTTTCTTTCAGGGAGTCTCTACGTCCTGATCCTACAGACTGACACGGCTATATCTTCGAGTAAGAACAGCCGCCGAATGCACCTGAGGAAGTAGACCGAAGTCTAGGAACTCACTCTTCCGGTGAGTCTGAAAGGCGCCGCAAGGCCTCCGTACCTATTGTGATTGTTACGATGGTTGAACGTCAATGCACCTGAGGGAGTAGGTCTTAGTCCCAGGCACTGACTCACCTGTGGCAGGGCTCTACTTGGGGCCTGGGGTCCCGTCTGCTGGGGCCGCTTCCTCCTCCTCTTCGGTGGATGGGGAAGAGCCCCGCCAGGAGGTAGTCCCCCTCCAGGGCCAGCGGGGAAGCCCAGCCCAAGGAGCCCAAGGAGCCCAAGGGCAGAAGGAGAAGGAGCAGAGCCATCCTGGGCCATCCGTCCGTCCACAGGGCAGCCCGGGCCTTTGAAGGGCCAGCCTCATTTCCATGGATCTCTGCAGGAACCGGGCAGGCAAATCCTGGGGCTATCATTTCCTATCATTTCCCTGGAGATTTGTATAAGGGGACCGTGGAGGAAGAGGGAGCCTTAGCCCCGTTCCACTGATAAACAAATAAATAATTAGATGTAAACAAATATTTATAATAATAATAATAATAATAATAATAATACATTTATTTTATTAATAACTAATGTAACAAATATAAATAATAATAATAATAATAATAATAATAAATGTATTTTATTAATAAATAATATAGCAAATATATATAATAATTAATTTTATTAATAAGTAATATAGCACATATAATAATAATAATAACAACAATACATGTATTTTATTAATAAATAATTTAAGAAATATAATAATAATAATAATAATACATTTATTTTGTTAATAAGTATTGTAACAAATATAAATAATAATAAAAAATGTATTTTATTAATAAATAATATAGCAAATATATATAATAATTAATTTTATTAATAAGTAATATAGCACATATAATAATAATAATAACAACAATACATGTATTTTATTAATAAATAATTTAAGAAATATAATAATAATAATACATTTATTTTATTAATAAATAATATAGCAAATATAATAATGATAAATTTATTAATAAGTAATATAGCACATATAATAATAATAATAATAATAATACATGTATTTTATTAATAAATAATTTAAGAAATATAATAATAATAATACATTTATTTTATTAATAAATAATGTAACAAATATATATAATAATAAATTTATTTTATTAGTAAATAATATAGCAAATATACATGATAATAAATTTGTTTTATTAATAAATAATGTAACAAATATATATAATAATAAATTTATTTTATTAGTAAATAATGTAACAAATATAAATAATAATAAATTTGTTTTATTAATAAATAATGTAACAAATATATATAATAATAAATTTATTTGATTAATAAATAATTTAACAAATGTAAATAATAATACATGTATTTTATTTATAAAAAATATAACAAATGTAAATAATAATGAATTGAATAATAATGAATAAAATATAGCAAATATAATAATAATAAATTGATTTTATTAGTAAATAATGTAACAAATGTAAATAAGAATAAATTGATTTTATCAATAAATAATATAACAAATATAAATAATAATAATAAATTTGTTTTATCAATAAATAATATAACAAATATAAATGATAATACATTTTATTTATGCCCTGTTTTTTTTTACTGAGCACAGTGCTGTGGGATCCTGGGGTTTGTGGCCCTGGGACCTATATTTTGCTTTCTCTGGTGCCAGGGCGAACTACAAATCCCAGAATGCCTTCTGTTAGAAAACCTCCAAGCGCCTCATTATTCCCTCAATGTGTGTGTGTCTACCCTTTTCCTATCTCTGTGAGCTAGTAGTGACGTCACGCGCACGAGGAAACCCGGAAGCTGGCGAGCGAAGCGCCGTCGCGCCGCTCTAGCTTTTATTCTCTCTAGGTTTTGGTGTTTTGCTATTTATTCTCGCGAGACTTGGGGACGTGTCTCTCGCGAGAAGTGGAGAAGGGAGGGATGGCGAAGGGCGGCTGGGGCCTCCTCCTTCGGCGTCGGCGGGGGCGGCGGGGGCACAAGAGGGGCCGGCTCCTACGAAGGCCGGCCGCGGCCGCTTCCCTGGCCTCGAAGAAGAAGAAGCAGGAGGCGGCCTTGAGGGAGTTCGCCGCCTCCTTCGTGGCCGCGGGGCTCGTCGTCAAGGAGACCGAGGAGGGGGAGGAGCCGAAACAGCCGTCGACGGTGGCCGCCGAGGCCCTCGAAGGACGCGCCGCGCTGCTCTTGCCTCCGGGAGGGGTCAGTGACGTCATTAAAGGAGTGGGCGGGGCCTAGGCTCAGCTAGGAGAAGGGTCCCTAGGGGGCGTGGCCATGCAGATAAGGGGGCGTGGTTTTAGTAAGACCCGTCCCAGGGGGAGTGGCCTAGTGTTTCTTTGGGGCGTGGCTATGCAGATAATGAGGCGTGGCCATGCAGGGAGGGGAGAGGCCACGGCTCAGCTGTAGAACCTTCCTAAGGAGGTCTCATGGGGGCGTGGCTATGCAGATAGGGAGGCGGGGCCTGCTCTTAGATCCATCCCAGGGGCGTGGCCTGCTCTTCCTTGGGGGCGTGGCTTTTATAAAACCTTAGACCCATCCCAGGGGAGTGGCCTACTCTTTGGGGGCGTGGCTATGCAGATAGGGAGACGTGGTTTTTGTTAAAAAACCTCAGACCCATCCCAAGGGGCGTGGCTACGCAGATAGGGAGGCGTGGTCTCAATTTAGCTGTAGAACCATCCCAGAGGGAGTGGCCTGGTGTTTCTTGGGGGCGTGGCTATGCAGATAGGGAGGCGTGGTCTCAGCTGTAGAACCATCCCAGAGGGAGTGGCCTAGTGTTCCTCAGGGGCGTGGCCATGCAGATAGAGAGGCGTGGCTTTAGTAAAACCATAGCCCCATCCCAGGGGGAGTGGCCGAGTGTTTCTTGGGGCGTGGCTATGCAGATAGGGAGGCGTGGTTTTAGTAAGACCATCCCAGGAGGAGTGGCCTGGTGTTGATTGGGGGCGTGGCCATGCAGATAAGGAGGCGTGGCCTCAACTCATCCATAGAAACCCATCCCAAGGGAGTGGCTTAGTGTCTTTTGGGGGCGTGGCCATGCAAAAGGAGGGCGTGTCCTTGTCCGTGTGGGTGGGGCTAGAAGGCTCAAGGCGCCCCTGGTTCCGGACCGCACAACAAACTCCAACTCCCAGAATCCCACAGCCTTGAGCCCGAGGAATTAAAGCGGCGCCAAACTGGGTTATTTCTCGTTCGCACTCATTCCTTCCCTTCTTAGGTGCTGACCTTCACGGGGAAGTGTTCCTTGAGCTGCCTCTTCGGTTCCGTGACCGTCTTCGGCTTCTCCCTGGGACCGGACCAGCCCCGCTGCCCGCTCTTCTCCCCGGCCTCCCACTGCCCGCTCTCCATCCGGGCCACGGACCACGACAATGAAGAGGCCCCGGACCTCTCCGAAAAGGACCTCCGGACACGGGTGCGGGTGGCGCTCAAGGCCCGCGGGGTCCCCCAAGGTACATCAGAGGGCAAAGCGTTCCAGGTGGGGCCTGGGCAAAGCAGAATAGAGCGGCACTATCACTCCCCTTGATCTAGACACTAGACTTCTATTGATGCAGCCTAGAATCGCATTGGCCTTTTTTGCTGCAGCATCGCACTGTTGACTCATGTTCAGCTTATGGTCTACTTGGACTCCTAGATCCCTTTCACACGTAGTTTCATTCAGCCAGGTGTCCCCCATCCTATATCTGTGCATTTCATTTTTCCGCCCTAAGTGCAGAACCTTACATTTCTCCGCATTGAATTTCGTTTTGTTAGCCTTGGCCCAGCTTTCTAGTCTATTCGGGTCATTCTGAAACTCGATCCTGTCCTCTGGGGGATTATTGGCGACTCCTCCTAATTTGGGCTCGTCTGCAAATTTCTCTTCGCAGAGGCCAGATGCAAACTGATGAAGAAGTTCACCCCGAAGTGTTCGGTCATTCTCCTGGAACATCTGGACGCCCCGGTGACCAGGTTCATCCTCGGCCATCCTGCGTTCTCCCACATTTTCCGCGCGAAGGTGAGTCCGCACTGGAGGAATAACCCAGTTTGGCACCGCTTTAACTCTTTGTCTGACCCACTGCTATGGAATTCTGGGAGTTGGAGTCTGTTGTGGGGCCCAGAGCGGAGCTCTGCTCCGCTCTGGGCCCCACAACAGACTCCAACTCCCAGAATTCCATAGCAGTGGGTCAGACAAAGAGTTAAAGCGGTGCCAAACCGGGTCTGTGCTCTTGGCTGCAAGGGCCCTGATACTTGGAGAATCATAATATTCATCATAATACTATAATTAACTTATATCTCGCTTCTGCAACGATCAAAGGAGCTTGCACTAAAAATATCCATACAATACCATCATCGTAAAATTAATTTATATCCCATTTCTGCAATGATTGATGGAGCTTACACTAAAAATATCCATATAATACTATCATCATCATAAAATTAATTTATATCCCATTTCTGCAATGATTGAAGGAGCTTACACTAAAAATATCCATATAATACTATCATCATCATCGTAAAATTAATTTATATCCTACTTCTGCAACGATCGAAGCAGCTTGCACTAAAAATATCCATACAATACCATCATCATCATCATTATCGTAAAATTAATTTATATCCCGCTTCTGCAACGATGAAAGGAACTTACACTAAAAATATCCATACAATACCGTCGTCATCGTAATAAAATTTCTTCATATCCCGCTTCTCCTCTGATCGAAATACAATACAATAATGCAATAATATTTCCTTGTATCCCAAACCCTCCCATCCGCAATAAAATACAATTGAAATACCGGACAGCTATTAAAACAATTAAACCTCTCCTCCTAATGAGCTCTTTTGGAAGGGCTCTCCTCTGTCTCCATCCATTGGGGACAGTAGGCCGAAACCTCCTTCAGCGAAATGGTTTTTCCTCTCCAGAGACCAAAGGTCCCCCATTTCACCCCGGAAGACGCTGTCCTGGCCTCCGCTGGCGTCGCGAAGCTGGATCCCGAGAGCGGGCTGCTGCTGTCGGAAAGCACCGTTTCGGCCGTTGAGGAGTTAATCCAGGCGTGCCAAGGTAAATCGCTTCTTGTTGTGAGCCTTCAAGTCATCTCTGATTTATGGCTCCCCTAAATGTGAATCTATAATAATAATAATAATACATTTTATTTATACCCCGCTCTTCAGCCAAAGCTATCAGAGCGGCTTACAATTTGTTAATTAGACAATTAACTCCCCTCAAGATGGTGGTTGAAGGGAGGGCTCTTCTTGCTTCCAGCAGGAGGTGGCCTGCCTTTCTCTCCCCTCAAGATGGTGGTTGAAGGGAGGGCTCTTCTTGCTTCCAGCAGGAGGTGGCCTGCCTTTCTCTCCCCTCAAGATGGTGGTTGAAGGGAGGGCTCTTCTTGCTTCCAGCAGGAGGTGGCCTGCCTTTCTCTCCCCTCAAGATGGTGGTTGAAGGGAGGGCTCTTCTTGCTTCCAGCAGGAGGTGGCCTGCCTTTCTCTCCCCTCAAGATGGTGGTTGAAGGGAGGGCTCTTCTTGCTTCCAGCAGGAGGTGGCCTGCATCTCTCTCCCCTCAAGATGGTGGTTGAAGGGAGGGCTCTTCTTGCTTCCAGCAGGAGGTGGCCTGCATCTCTCTCCCCTCAAGATGGTGGTTGAAGGGAGGGCTCTTCTTGCTTCCAGCAGGAGGTGGCCTGCCTTTCTCTCCCTTCAAGATGGTGGTTGAAGGGAGGGCTCTTCTTGCTTCCAGCAGGAGGTGGCCTGCATCTCTCTCCCCTCAAGATGGTGGTTGAAGGGAGGGCTCTTCTTGCTTCCAGCAGGAGGTGGCCTGCCTTTCTCTCCCCTCAAGATGGTGGTTGAAGGGAGGGCTCTTCTTGCTTCCAGCAGGAGGTGGCCTGCATCTCTCTCCCCTCAAGATGGTGGTTGAAGGGAGGGCTCTTCTTGCTTCCAGCAGGAGGTGGCCTGCCTTTCTCTCCCTTCAAGATGGTGGTTGAAGGGAGGGCTCTTCTTGCTTCCAGCAGGAGGTGGCCTGCATCTCTCTCCCCTCAAGATGGTGGCTGAAGGGAGGGCTCTTCTTGCTTCCAGCAGGAGGTGGCCTGCCTTTCTCTCCCTTCAAGATGGTGGTTGAAGGGAGGGCTCTTCTTGCTTCCAGCAGGAGGTGGCCTGCCTTTCTCTCCCTTCAAGATGGTGGTTGAAGGGAGGGCTCTTCTTGCTTCCAGCAGGAGGTGGCCTGCATCTCTCTCCCCTCAAGATGGTGGTTGAAGGGAGGGCTCTTCTTGCTTCCAGCAGGAGGTGGCCTGCATCTCTCTCCCCTCAAGATGGTGGTTGAAGGGAGGGCTCTTCTTGCTTCCAGCAGGAGGTGGCCTGCATCTCTCTCCCCTCAAGATGGTGGTTGAAGGGAGGGCTCTTCTTGCTTCCAGCAGGAGGTGGCCTGCATCTCTCTCCCCTCAAGATGGTGGTTGAAGGGAGGGCTCTTCTTGCTTCCAGCAGGAGGTGGCCTGCATCTCTCTCCCCTCAAGATGGTGGTTGAAGGGAGGGCTCTTCTTGCTTCCAGCAGGAGGTGGCCTGCCTTTCTCTCCCCTCAAGATGGTGGTTGAAGGGAGGGCTCTTCTTGCTTCCAGCAGGAGGTGGCCTGCATCTCTCTCCCCTCAAGATGGTGGTTGAAGGGAGGGCTCTTCTTGCTTCCAGCAGGAGGTGGCCTGCCTTTCTCTCCCTTCAAGATGGTGGTTGAAGGGAGGGCTCTTCTTGCTTCCAGCAGGAGGTGGCCTGCATCTCTCTCCCCTCAAGATGGTGGTTGAAGGGAGGGCTCTTCTTGCTTCCAGCAGGAGGTGGCCTGCCTTTCTCTCCCCTCAAGATGGTGGTTGAAGGGAGGGCTCTTCTTGCTTCCAGCAGGAGGTGGCCTGCATCTCTCTCCCCTCAAGATGGTGGTTGAAGGGAGGGCTCTTCTTGCTTCCAGCAGGAGGTGGCCTGCCTTTCTCTCCCCTCAAGATGGTGGTTGAAGGGAGGGCTCTTCTTGCTTCCAGCAGGAGGTGGCCTGCATCTCTCTCCCCTCAAGATGGTGGTTGAAGGGAGGGCTCTTCTTGCTTCCAGCAGGAGGTGGCCTGCCTTTCTCTCCCTTCAAGATGGTGGTTGAAGGGAGGGCTCTTCTTGCTTCCAGCAGGAGGTGGCCTGCATCTCTCTCCCCTCAAGATGGTGGTTGAAGGGAGGGCTCTTCTTGCTTCCAGCAGGAGGTGGCCTGCATCTCTCTCCCCTCAAGATGGTGGTTGAAGGGAGGGCTCTTCTTGCTTCCAGCAGGAGGTGGCCTGCCTTTCTCTCCCCTCAAGATGGTGGTTGAAGGGAGGGCTCTTCTTGCTTCCAGCAGGAGGTGGCCTGCATCTCTCTCCCCTCAAGATGGTGGTTGAAGGGAGGGCTCTTCTTGCTTCCAGCAGGAGGTGGCCTGCCTTTCTCTCCCTTCAAGATGGTGGTTGAAGGGAGGGCTCTTCTTGCTTCCAGCAGGAGGTGGCCTGCATCTCTCTCCCCTCAAGATGGTGGTTGAAGGGAGGGCTCTTCTTGCTTCCAGCAGGAGGTGGCCTGCATCTCTCTCCCCTCAAGATGGTGGTTGAAGGGAGGGCTCTTCTTACTTCCAGCAGGAGGTGGCCTGCATCTCTCTCCCCTCAAGATGGTGGTTGAAGGGAGGGCTCTTCTTGCTTCCAGCAGGAGGTGGCCTGCATCTCTCTCCCCTCAAGATGGTGGTTGAAGGGAGGGCTCTTCTTGCTTCCAGCAGGAGGTGGCCTGCCTTTCTCTCCCCTCAAGATGGTGGTTGAAGGGAGGGCTCTTCTTGCTTCCAGCAGGAGGTGGCCTGCATCTCTCTCCCCTCAAGATGGTGGTTGAAGGGAGGGCTCTTCTTGCTTCCAGCAGGAGGTGGCCTGCCTTTCTCTCCCCTCAAGATGGTGGTTGAAGGGAGGGCTCTTCTTGCTTCCAGCAGGAGGTGGCCTGCATCTCTCTCCCCTCAAGATGGTGGTTGAAGGGAGGGCTCTTCTTGCTTCCAGCAGGAGGTGGCCTGCCTTTCTCTCCCTTCAAGATGGTGGTTGAAGGGAGGGCTCTTCTTGCTTCCAGCAGGAGGTGGCCTGCATCTCTCTCCCCTCAAGATGGTGGTTGAAGGGAGGGCTCTTCTTGCTTCCAGCAGGAGGTGGCCTGCATCTCTCTCCCCTCAAGATGGTGGTTGAAGGGAGGGCTCTTCTTACTTCCAGCAGGAGGTGGCCTGCATCTCTCTCCCCTCAAGATGGTGGTTGAAGGGAGGGCTCTTCTTGCTTCCAGCAGGAGGTGGCCTGCCTTTCTCTCCCCTCAAGATGGTGGTTGAAGGGAGGGCTCTTCTTGCTTCCAGCAGGAGGTGGCCTGCATCTCTCTCCCCTCAAGATGGTGGTTGAAGGGAGGGCTCTTCTTGCTTCCAGCAGGAGGTGGCCTGCCTTTCTCTCCCTTCAAGATGGTGGTTGAAGGGAGGGCTCTTCTTGCTTCCAGCAGGAGGTGGCCTGCATCTCTCTCCCCTCAAGATGGTGGTTGAAGGGAGGGCTCTTCTTACTTCCAGCAGGAGGTGGCCTGCATCTCTCTCCCCTCAAGATGGTGGCTGAAGGGAGGGCTCTTCTTGCTTCCAGCAGGAGGTGGCCTGCCTTTCTCTCCCTTCAAGATGGTGGTTGAAGGGAGGGCTCTTCTTGCTTCCAGCAGGAGGTGGCCTGCCTTTCTCTCCCTTCAAGATGGTGGTTGAAGGGAGGGCTCTTCTTGCTTCCAGCAGGAGGTGGCCTGCATCTCTCTCCCCTCAAGATGGTGGTTGAAGGGAGGGCTCTTCTTGCTTCCAGCAGGAGGTGGCCTGCATCTCTCTCCCCTCAAGATGGTGGTTGAAGGGAGGGCTCTTCTTGCTTCCAGCAGGAGGTGGCCTGCATCTCTCTCCCCTCAAGATGGTGGTTGAAGGGAGGGCTCTTCTTGCTTCCAGCAGGAGGTGGCCTGCATCTCTCTCCCCTCAAGATGGTGGTTGAAGGGAGGGCTCTTCTTGCTTCCAGCAGGAGGTGGCCTGCATCTCTCTCCCCTCAAGATGGTGGTTGAAGGGAGGGCTCTTCTTGCTTCCAGCAGGAGGTGGCCTGCCTTTCTCTCCCCTCAAGATGGTGGTTGAAGGGAGGGCTCTTCTTGCTTCCAGCAGGAGGTGGCCTGCATCTCTCTCCCCTCAAGATGGTGGTTGAAGGGAGGGCTCTTCTTGCTTCCAGCAGGAGGTGGCCTGCCTTTCTCTCCCTTCAAGATGGTGGTTGAAGGGAGGGCTCTTCTTGCTTCCAGCAGGAGGTGGCCTGCATCTCTCTCCCCTCAAGATGGTGGTTGAAGGGAGGGCTCTTCTTGCTTCCAGCAGGAGGTGGCCTGCCTTTCTCTCCCCTCAAGATGGTGGTTGAAGGGAGGGCTCTTCTTGCTTCCAGCAGGAGGTGGCCTGCATCTCTCTCCCCTCAAGATGGTGGTTGAAGGGAGGGCTCTTCTTGCTTCCAGCAGGAGGTGGCCTGCCTTTCTCTCCCCTCAAGATGGTGGTTGAAGGGAGGGCTCTTCTTGCTTCCAGCAGGAGGTGGCCTGCATCTCTCTCCCCTCAAGATGGTGGTTGAAGGGAGGGCTCTTCTTGCTTCCAGCAGGAGGTGGCCTGCCTTTCTCTCCCTTCAAGATGGTGGTTGAAGGGAGGGCTCTTCTTGCTTCCAGCAGGAGGTGGCCTGCATCTCTCTCCCCTCAAGATGGTGGTTGAAGGGAGGGCTCTTCTTGCTTCCAGCAGGAGGTGGCCTGCATCTCTCTCCCCTCAAGATGGTGGTTGAAGGGAGGGCTCTTCTTGCTTCCAGCAGGAGGTGGCCTGCCTTTCTCTCCCCTCAAGATGGTGGTTGAAGGGAGGGCTCTTCTTGCTTCCAGCAGGAGGTGGCCTGCATCTCTCTCCCCTCAAGATGGTGGTTGAAGGGAGGGCTCTTCTTGCTTCCAGCAGGAGGTGGCCTGCCTTTCTCTCCCTTCAAGATGGTGGTTGAAGGGAGGGCTCTTCTTGCTTCCAGCAGGAGGTGGCCTGCATCTCTCTCCCCTCAAGATGGTGGTTGAAGGGAGGGCTCTTCTTGCTTCCAGCAGGAGGTGGCCTGCATCTCTCTCCCCTCAAGATGGTGGTTGAAGGGAGGGCTCTTCTTACTTCCAGCAGGAGGTGGCCTGCATCTCTCTCCCCTCAAGATGGTGGTTGAAGGGAGGGCTCTTCTTGCTTCCAGCAGGAGGTGGCCTGCATCTCTCTCCCCTCAAGATGGTGGTTGAAGGGAGGGCTCTTCTTGCTTCCAGCAGGAGGTGGCCTGCCTTTCTCTCCCCTCAAGATGGTGGTTGAAGGGAGGGCTCTTCTTGCTTCCAGCAGGAGGTGGCCTGCATCTCTCTCCCCTCAAGATGGTGGTTGAAGGGAGGGCTCTTCTTGCTTCCAGCAGGAGGTGGCCTGCCTTTCTCTCCCCTCAAGATGGTGGTTGAAGGGAGGGCTCTTCTTGCTTCCAGCAGGAGGTGGCCTGCATCTCTCTCCCCTCAAGATGGTGGTTGAAGGGAGGGCTCTTCTTGCTTCCAGCAGGAGGTGGCCTGCCTTTCTCTCCCTTCAAGATGGTGGTTGAAGGGAGGGCTCTTCTTGCTTCCAGCAGGAGGTGGCCTGCATCTCTCTCCCCTCAAGATGGTGGTTGAAGGGAGGGCTCTTCTTGCTTCCAGCAGGAGGTGGCCTGCATCTCTCTCCCCTCAAGATGGTGGTTGAAGGGAGGGCTCTTCTTACTTCCAGCAGGAGGTGGCCTGCATCTCTCTCCCCTCAAGATGGTGGTTGAAGGGAGGGCTCTTCTTGCTTCCAGCAGGAGGTGGCCTGCCTTTCTCTCCCTTCAAGATGGTGGTTGAAGGGAGGGCTCTTCTTGCTTCCAGCAGGAGGTGGCCTGCATCTCTCTCCCCTCAAGATGGTGGTTGAAGGGAGGGCTCTTCTTGCTTCCAGCAGGAGGTGGCCTGCATCTCTCTCCCCTCAAGATGGTGGTTGAAGGGAGGGCTCTTCTTGCTTCCAGCAGGAGGTGGCCTGCCTTTCTCTCCCCTCAAGATGGTGGTTGAAGGGAGGGCTCTTCTTGCTTCCAGCAGGAGGTGGCCTGCATCTCTCTCCCCTCAAGATGGTGGTTGAAGGGAGGGCTCTTCTTGCTTCCAGCAGGAGGTGGCCTGCCTTTCTCTCCCCTCAAGATGGTGGTTGAAGGGAGGGCTCTTCTTGCTTCCAGCAGGAGGTGGCCTGCATCTCTCTCCCCTCAAGATGGTGGTTGAAGGGAGGGCTCTTCTTGCTTCCAGCAGGAGGTGGCCTGCCTTTCTCTCCCTTCAAGATGGTGGTTGAAGGGAGGGCTCTTCTTGCTTCCAGCAGGAGGTGGCCTGCATCTCTCTCCCCTCAAGATGGTGGTTGAAGGGAGGGCTCTTCTTGCTTCCAGCAGGAGGTGGCCTGCATCTCTCTCCCCTCAAGATGGTGGTTGAAGGGAGGGCTCTTCTTGCTTCCAGCAGGAGGTGGCCTGCCTTTCTCTCCCCTCAAGATGGTGGTTGAAGGGAGGGCTCTTCTTGCTTCCAGCAGGAGGTGGCCTGCATCTCTCTCCCCTCAAGATGGTGGTTGAAGGGAGGGCTCTTCTTGCTTCCAGCAGGAGGTGGCCTGCCTTTCTCTCCCTTCAAGATGGTGGTTGAAGGGAGGGCTCTTCTTGCTTCCAGCAGGAGGTGGCCTGCATCTCTCTCCCCTCAAGATGGTGGTTGAAGGGAGGGCTCTTCTTGCTTCCAGCAGGAGGTGGCCTGCATCTCTCTCCCCTCAAGATGGTGGTTGAAGGGAGGGCTCTTCTTACTTCCAGCAGGAGGTGGCCTGCATCTCTCTCCCCTCAAGATGGTGGTTGAAGGGAGGGCTCTTCTTGCTTCCAGCAGGAGGTGGCCTGCATCTCTCTCCCCTCAAGATGGTGGTTGAAGGGAGGGCTCTTCTTGCTTCCAGCAGGAGGTGGCCTGCCTTTCTCTCCCCTCAAGATGGTGGTTGAAGGGAGGGCTCTTCTTGCTTCCAGCAGGAGGTGGCCTGCATCTCTCTCCCCTCAAGATGGTGGTTGAAGGGAGGGCTCTTCTTGCTTCCAGCAGGAGGTGGCCTGCCTTTCTCTCCCCTCAAGATGGTGGTTGAAGGGAGGGCTCTTCTTGCTTCCAGCAGGAGGTGGCCTGCATCTCTCTCCCCTCAAGATGGTGGTTGAAGGGAGGGCTCTTCTTGCTTCCAGCAGGAGGTGGCCTGCCTTTCTCTCCCTTCAAGATGGTGGTTGAAGGGAGGGCTCTTCTTGCTTCCAGCAGGAGGTGGCCTGCATCTCTCTCCCCTCAAGATGGTGGTTGAAGGGAGGGCTCTTCTTGCTTCCAGCAGGAGGTGGCCTGCATCTCTCTCCCCTCAAGATGGTGGTTGAAGGGAGGGCTCTTCTTACTTCCAGCAGGAGGTGGCCTGCATCTCTCTCCCCTCAAGATGGTGGTTGAAGGGAGGGCTCTTCTTGCTTCCAGCAGGAGGTGGCCTGCCTTTCTCTCCCCTCAAGATGGTGGTTGAAGGGAGGGCTCTTCTTGCTTCCAGCAGGAGGTGGCCTGCATCTCTCTCCCCTCAAGATGGTGGTTGAAGGGAGGGCTCTTCTTGCTTCCAGCAGGAGGTGGCCTGCCTTTCTCTCCCTTCAAGATGGTGGTTGAAGGGAGGGCTCTTCTTGCTTCCAGCAGGAGGTGGCCTGCATCTCTCTCCCCTCAAGATGGTGGTTGAAGGGAGGGCTCTTCTTACTTCCAGCAGGAGGTGGCCTGCCTTTCTCTCCCCTCAAGATGGTGGATGAAGGGAGGGCTCTTCTTGCTTCCAGCAGGAGGTGGCCTGCATCTCTCTCCCCTCAAGATGGTGGTTGAAGGGAGGGCTCTTCTTGCTTCCAGCAGGAGGTGGCCTGCATCTCTCTCCCCTCAAGATGGTGGTTGAAGGGAGGGCTCTTCTTGCTTCCAGCAGGAGGTGGCCTGCCTTTCTCTCCCCTCAAGATGGTGGTTGAAGGGAGGGCTCTTCTTGCTTCCAGCAGGAGGTGGCCTGCCTTTCTCTCCCCTCAAGATGGTGGTTGAAGGGAGGGCTCTTCTTGCTTCCAGCAGGAGGTGGCCTGCCTTTCTCTCCCCTCAAGATGGTGGTTGAAGGGAGGGCTCTTCTTGCTTCCAGCAGGAGGTGGCCTGCATCTCTCTCCCCTCAAGATGGTGGTTGAAGGGAGGGCTCTTCTTGCTTCCAGCAGGAGGTGGCCTGCCTTTCTCTCCCCTCAAGATGGTGGTTGAAGGGAGGGCTCTTCTTGCTTCCAGCAGGAGGTTGCCTGCCTTTCTCTCCCTCAAGATGGTGGTTGAAGGGAGGGCTCTTCTTGCTTCCAGCAGGAGGTGGCCTGCATCTCTCTCCCCTCAAGATGGTGGTTGAAGGGAGGGCTCTTCTTGCTTCCAGCAGGAGGTGGCCTGCATCTCTCTCCCCTCAAGATGGTGGTTGAAGGGAGGGCTCTTCTTGCTTCCAGCAGGTGGTGGCCTGCATCTCTCTCCCCTCAAGATGGTGGTTGAAGGGAGGGCTCTTCTTGCTTCCAGCAGGTGGTGGCCTGCATCTCTCTCCCCTCAAGATGGTGGTTGAAGGGAGGGCTCTTCTTGCTTCCAGCAGGAGGTGGCCTGCATCTCTCTCCCCTCAAGATGGTGGTTGAAGGGAGGGCTCTTCTTGCTTCCAGCAGGTGGTGGCCTGCATCTCTCTCCCCTCAAGATGGTGGTTGAAGGGAGGGCTCTTCTTGCTTCCAGCAGGAGGTGGCCTGCCTTTCTCTCCCTTCAAGATGGTGGTTGAAGGGAGGGCTCTTCTTGCTTCCAGCAGGAGGTGGCCTGCCTTTCTCTCCCCTCAAGATGGTGGTTGAAGGGAGGGCTCTTCTTGCTTCCAGCAGGAGGTGGCCTGCCTTTCTCTCCCCTCAAGATGGTGGTTGAAGGGAGGGCTCTTCTTGCTTCCAGCAGGAGGTGGCCTGCCTTTCTCTCCCCTCAAGATGGTGGTTGAAGGGAGGGCTCTTCTTGCTTCCAGCAGGAGGTGGCCTGCCTTTCTCTCCCCTCAAGATGGTGGTTGAAGGGAGGGCTCTTCTTGCTTCCAGCAGGTGGTGGCCTGCATCTCTCTCCCCTCAAGATGGTGGTTGAAGGGAGGGCTCTTCTTGCTTCCAGCAGGAGGTGGCCTGCCTTTCTCTCCCCTCAAGATGGTGGTTGAAGGGAGGGCTCTTCTTGCTTCCAGCAGGAGGTGGCCTGCCTTTCTCTCCCTTCAAGATGGTGGTTGAAGGGAGGGCTCTTCTTGCTTCCAGCAGGAGGTGGCCTGCCTTTCTCTCCCTTCAAGATGGTGGTTGAAGGGAGGGCTCTTCTTGCTTCCAGCAGGAGGTGGCCTGCCTTTCTCTCCCTATCTTGACAAAGTTTCTTCAGGATGGGGCTTGCCTTCGTCTTCCTCTGAGCTCTGGTCCCTAATCCGACACTCAGACCCCGCTGAGTTGGTGCGTTTGCTTTTCAGAGGAAGAGGACGGCTGCCCCATCATCTTCGTCTGTGGCCCCAAAAGCGTCGGCAAGTCAACTTTCAGCAGATACCTGATCAACCTCTTGCTGAACCGGTGAGTGGCTTCGAGGTTCGCGGGAGCAGACGGAGCTTGCTCGAGAGAAGCCACTCTTTGTTATTTCCTGCCCTCTTTTGCTACAGGGGTGGCGGACGATATCTCAGCAAGGTGGTCTCTCTTGCAAGACAGTTCTGCGGGTTTACTGATAATATGCACTTACCTGTTGAGTGAAACGTTGCTGTGCTTAGATGAATGGGTTGAATTTTCAGTTTGGCTTTGGAGGAGTCTTTCTGTGGGGAGTTGGAGTCCCACGCCTTAACGCTTTGTCTTTTTCTCCCCATAAATTGTAGCATTCCCTGCGTTGAGTTCTTGGATTGTGACTTGGGGCAGCCTGAGTTCACACCCCCTGGATGTGTTTCCCTGGTCAATGTGACAGAGCCACTGCTAGGTAGGTGCTACCTTGAGTGTATATCATCCTTTCCGAAAGGGGTCGGACCAGAACTGGGGGCAGGAGAGAGTAACATATTTACATTAGAAGAGGAATCCATGGTGAAAGCCAGTTACTTAAAGGATGTGTGTTTGAGAGTGAGATTTCCGCCTATCTATCCAGCTCTTACAGACCCAGACTGTCTCTTTCTAGGTCCACCGTTCACTCACCAGCGGAGGCCGCGCAAAATGGTGTATTTTGGGGAAACCAGTTGCGAACAGGACACGGAAAGGTACATCGACACGCTGAAGTACGTGTTCGGCGCCTACGAGAGAGACGTCCCTTTGGTGGTGAACACGATGGGGTGGGTGAAAGGTAAGGTTCGAAGCCGCAGCCTGTCCCTTAGGCACCGCTCTCCCTCGGCCTTCGCTGCTACGGGGATAGCGACGCTAATGGCGGCGACCCAGAGAAGGAGACCCTACTACCTCTCCTGGCCATTGCTTCCGTTGCATGTGTGGCGCCGTGTCCACCATGGTTGCAAATTGGCAGATCGGGCCTAGGTCTCTCTCCTGGGACGAAGGAGCCCCCAGCACTTAAAGCTTTTCTTCTTTATTCCTCCCATCTCAAAGGTGCCGGCTTGCTCCTCCTGGTCGACCTCATTCGGCTGCTGTCCCCCAGCCACGTCGTTCAGATCAGCGCCCAAGACTTCAAGGACATGCCGCGGCTTTCCGCGGAGTACATCCGCGAGGCCGCTGGGTTGCACACGCGAGGCCAAGCCGCCCTCAAAGCCAAGAGCCTGAGGAAAAGGACGGAAGACGCGGAGCAGCCTAGGAGCAGCGATGGAGACTTCCACTCGCCGCGTCCCGGGCACAGGCTGCTCTGCGTCCAGCCGCAGTTTCAAGGAGCGGGGGCTGCGGGCAGCATGTAAGTAGCGGAGAGCGTGAGGGTAAGGAAAGGCTCCTCTTCTTCCCAGCCGGTCTGTGACCCTTCCTGTCTATTGGTCCTCCAGGCGCATCCACAGCAGCACCCTCCGCGACTTGGCCGTCCTGGGATACTTGGGCCAGTTGCAGCCTCCGGAGGCAGAGTCGGTGCTGCCTCTGCACAGCCTGGTGCCCTACCAGGTAAGCGTCGGTGGTCCTCCTCTCTTTGCCAAACGGAGGGTCTTGGTAAGGGCTGAGAATTTGCTTAGCGCTTCCTTGGAGCTGACGGTGTTGTTTCCGCAGGTCCCCTTCGGCGCGGTCACCCTCGGGGTTATCCATGCTGACGTCGCTCCTGCCCACATCTTGTGTGCGGTCAATGCCAGCTGGGTGGGCCTGTGCCACGCCTCGGAGGAGATTCCTTCTCGGGCGGACGGGCCCGTCGTGTTGACGCGGACGCCCGTCTGTGACTGCCTGGGCTTTGGTGAGCAGGCTCCCCATTTACATCCGTCCCCTTGCATCCTCTCTGTGTTTCCGAATCTTTTTGGGCAGGGAGGGCTGCCTCCTATGAAGATACTTACGGAGAGCAGCATCCCACAGACCTTGGTGGAACCCTATAGCCAGGCGAACTGTATCAATCTCATTGTTTTAAAAGTTTATTTGCTTTTAAACCTTCCTTCCAGGGATCGTCCGAGGGGTGGACATGGAGAAGAAGCTGTACTACCTCCTGACCCCAGTTGCTCCGGAGAACCTGCGGCTGGTGAACTGCCTACAGATTGGGAACATCTCCATTCCTCACTGTGTCTTCCTGAACCAGGTAAGGACACACACGGGACGGGAAGAGGCAACGGAACTGAAAGAGCAGGCCTAATCTTGCACACTAAGACATGATTTTGGGGGGAAGCAGTATACCGGAATATGAGATGGTCGTGTTTGCCTCCAAGACGCCTGAGAGGTGATGGTAGGTAGTGGGAACACAGTGTCGTATAACCCTTTGCCGTTGTCCTTTTTTCAGGTTGGAATTGAAGGAGAGATACCCTACGTCACTTCAGAGTATAATTACGACATTTCGGGCGCCGGGAAGCTGAAGGTGAAGAAGCATCTCCAGCAGCGAGGACACAGCCGGCCGTGAGGGCTCCTCCTCTCTAAATCCTCACCCGCGGGAACTGGTTTGGGACAGAGGACCTCACAGGTTTAGGGGGACCCTTCCGATGCAAAGCGGATGCCGTACTTGGTGGTGTCGGCCCCGTAAATCATCCTAGCATTTGTGCGCGTACGTGTGTGAATGAGCGTTATTTTTCTTTATAACTTGAACATTAAATCTTTGGCATAAAATCCCCATAACGGGTTTCTTTTCTCAGGTGCAGAATTCACCGGAAAGGCCTCTTTGCCCTTTGAGCAAAATGGCGCTTAGGCATATAAGCTCATTTTTTGAAGTTGACTCCCTTTCTGTGAAAGCCAGGGTTTATTCAGATGGTGAAAATAGTAAGATATAGAATCTGGGTTGAATCTTTGTTCATGTTCATTTTGAATGAATCAATTCACTTTGCAGGGGGCTACTAAAAAGACCCACTTAATGCAGAATTATAAACGAATATATGCATTTCTGGCTGCGTGAATAACCAATGCCAATAGACCAATAACTTTTCCTGCCTTGAACATGCCTCAAATACATTCTCGTCATCCGCTCCATCTTTTCTCAAGTCCTGACACTGGTGAGCAACCAAAACTTGCAAAGATGTGCAAAGTGTGAGCAACAAACCTGGAGTGTATGTGATGATTGGTGTAGGTGCGCTTAAAAAGCAACATGTCCATGTTTATCCCGACAACATCTGAAAGTCTTGTGGAGTTGCCATTTCCCTGCCGAGGGAGCCAGATCTCTGGCCTGGATAGTTGTGGGTCTGTGCTGGACACAAGTGTTGCTCTTGGCAAAAGGCCTAGCGATGCCCGGAGCATCACAGAGGCTGTGTTCACACCGGAGAAATAAACCAGTTTAATTGCCATGGCTCAATGCTGTGAAATTCTGGGAATTGTAGTTTGTTGTGGGGCCCAGAGCGGAGCTCCGCTCCGCTCTGGGCCCCACAACAAACTACAATTCCCAGAATTTCACAGCATTGAGCCATGGCAATTAAACTGGTTTATTTCTCCAGTGTGAACACAGCCAGTCACGCTTTTTCTTAAGTGCCTTTTCGGGTCCTCTTGACCCAAACTCCACTTCAGTGAAGAGATCTTGATCTCAACCATTTTGTTTTGCTTTCTCTTTTCTCTCTTTTTCTTATTTGGTTTTGTTTTCCTTTCTCTCCTTGGCGTTATCCATCCATCTCGTCTCTGGCAGTCTTTTATTTCTCCCTTCTTAAAACTTCACTGCCCTCGTTTTGGTCGTGCATCTTTCCTGCCAGGTCACCCTGTTCTCCCGCGTACTACGCAAAACAAATATTAATACATATTGATACAGCTCAAGAACGTAACGAAAATATCAGTAAAATAGATATCAAAATTACTTTGAAAAGCGATTGAGCAGTCAGTAAAATTTAAAACCTTTTAAACGTTCGTTAAAAGACAGAATATAAAAGTCAGCCAAGATGCATGTCATAAAAAGCCCACTACTGCACCTTCCTAAAAGCCTGGGCTAGATCCGTCGTGGTTTCGGTTATTAGGACTATGGGAGACCTGGGTTCGAATGTGTGTTGTGCCAACACAACCCACTGGGTGACCTTGGACAATTCACTGTCTCTCAGCCTTGGAGGAAGGCAGTGGCGGCAAACCTCCACTTTAGCAATGTGGCCAAGAAACCCCCGAGGATGGGATAAATTGCAGCCAGCATGTAGTTTGAATATGAATAATAAGATGCCCTACGTAGCCATGGCACTATCGCAGTGTTTCTGGAGCGAGAAGCCCAAATTTAATTCTGAAGAATGTCATTAAAGAACCCAAGAGATCCTTCCAGAACTTGCAACGTGAGCCTGGCTCGAAAGACCGGACCTCTGATTTGCCTATTCTGCCAGAAGCATCTATGTTTGCCCGAAAGTGCCCAAGACCTTCGTTCTTCCAGACTGCAGAGGAGTCAACGGACTGAAGATTTGGAAGCCTCGGCCACCGGGGTCTCCAGGCTGGCAGCTGTGGCTTTAGTGTGCCAAGCGCCCATCCGTAACTACTTCTGTCCAGAAAGCGGACCGAGACTGTCGTACTTTGGACGTATCGTGAGAAGGTGTGACTTGTTGGAAAAGACAACGATGCTCTGTAAGGCGGAAGGCAGCAGCAGGAAAAGAGTAAGAGTGTGGGACAAGCGAGATGGACACTCAAAGAAGCCACATTTGCTCGTGAGTTTGCAAGACCTGAGCATGATAGTTAAGGAAAGGGTACCTTGGAGGTCTCTCAGTCATAAGTCAAAGCTGAGTCGATAGCAGCTGGCAGCAACAAATACACAGCAATAAAGCCAAAGTGGGATGTTCTCCTTTACCTCTGCTGGATCTGTGCTTACCTACCTGCTTCTTTATGGTGATGTATATCCAAAAATTAAGTTATTTATCACCAGAAAATGATGGTGAACTCACACTCGATATTTCCTTTTGCACGATGCTGCCTTTTCCTTTTCACTTGGAGCTTCATACTCTCCCTTCTTGGCAGAGGACAACTTCTTTGAGCCGAGTCTGGCTCTCCAAAAGCAGATGCCTCAAAGTAACTCTCAAACAGTCCAGTTGGGCCTCGGAGAAATTTTGCTTTTTATTGTATTTCTTCGGGAAACCCTCCATCGTTTCCCCTCTTTTAAAAACCTTCCTCTTCGCCAGCGGGAGAGAAATCTGGGCAGAAGGTTTGGCGACGGTTGGCAACTGGGAACGTTTCTCTCCTTTTAGCGAAAGAGTTAAAACTCCAGCTTAATCTGTTCTTAATTCTCCCCATATGGCCAAGTCTGTCAGTGCAAGGGGGGGAAAAAAGGGCTTTGGCAGAGAATCCATTCCGAACGGTGGCTAGAATAAATAGGGAGGAGAATGTCTCTGCGTCGGGAGAGGAGCCTTTTGAGGGGGGAATTGCATGAGGAATATCCATCTCCTGAAGTGACCCACGTTTTGGAGGCTCACAACCTTTTATCCTGACCAGGAGGAGCCTGCGAAATCTGCAACGGGGCCGGAAAAGGCCGGACGGAGGGGGAGGCGAGGATGCTTCCCGAATCGGGTCTGAGATCTCTGCAGCCGGTTGCTGTAGCAACGGGTCCGGTTGCCTCCGTGATGCTCAGAGGCCCGTGGCCGGCGTTTGTCTAAGGGAATTTTTCTCCGCCGGCGTGTGCGTCTGTGTCTGAGAGACGTTCCCAGGGAGAACGAAAGGCCATCCAGCTGCAGGAAGGCCAGGTACCAAGGCAGCAGCTCAAAGGCATCTTTACCTGCCAAGGAGCGCCAAGGCTCGAGAGGGAAGGAGAGGCGTCCCTTGGCTGGAAGGAAGGAAGGAAAGAAAGAGGGGTTTTGCAGACGGTGGAAAAAGCAGGTGGCCGCTTGCCAGGGAGGGGAAGGCCCAGACGGGGAGCCAGCGCACGCAGAGGAGCACGGGCCCAGACTGAAGCCGGCACGGAGATCTGGAACGTGGCACAGGCCAAGGAGGCCGTGGCCGCTTTCCTTCATTCGGAGGCTCTTCTTCTCTTGCGGCCCTTGCTTCATCTTTTGGGGTCTTTCTCGGAGCCGCTTCTTTTCCTCCATCAGCCTCGGCTTGGATTCCACCCCCAACGTTTTATTTATTTTCACCCGTTCCCTCGCGGCACCATAACTGCCACATAAGGACTGCTCCGTCTCTCTCTCTCTCTCTGCCCGCTCTCCATCCAACCCATAGAAGGGTTTGGGCTCCAGAGGTGGGGAGATACCATGAACCCCATCCTCCTGACCAAGTATGGGTCCCCCCCTCGGAGCTGGCTGGGCCTGCGCCTGGGAACCAGTAAGTAGATCCCAGTTCCCTCCAGTGGGATTGCGGTGTTGCGCGTGGGCTGGAAGGGGACGGCTTCTTTCTCTGGGGTCTTGGTGGCGGCTGTGCTGTGCTTAGTCTTTCCTAGGCTAGGAAGTGTTTTGAGCTTGAGATGCATCTACCTGAATAATGGATTGTAGGACTCCTTTGGGTTTAGTCGTAATGGGGTTCTTTAGGGAAAGATTTGGAGGGAGCCAGAGAAGCAGCATCTTGCTAGCATTGGGCATTTGTATCCGGTGTTATTGCATGGATCCAAATGCGGTCGGTGGGTTCAAAGGTGCCTTTGGCCACCTGTGCCAAAGCAAAAGTAGTGTTTTCTTTGACTGATCCTGACTGCCGTGGGATGTGACACACAAAACAGGTGAGGTGAAACCTGGCGATCCTAGCAGCTCTTTCCCAGGTATGTACATGTTGCACGAAGCAATGCTGTTTGCAATACACTGGTGCTAAAAGGGTGAGAAGTCTCAGTCTCTGGTAGTAGATCCACAACGTTTCGGTCCACCTCACATCACTCTTTGTTGGGCTTCATAGAAAGGTTGCACACGGGTGTTTTGTATAACTCTGTCCTGTTGGGAGTGTTTTCCTTGCACTAAAGTGGCTGGGGCTACGATCTCCTCCCTCGATCCTCACGGTTTGGGTCCCGTGGGGTGTCCCTCCTCCTCCTCCTTTGCCCTAAATCCCTCAGTGCCGTTGTCCATTCCTGTGCCAAGGAAGGATGAGCCACGATGACTTGCCATGGGGCCGCCCGGCATCACCCCAGATGCCACCTCCGTCTCCTCCTCTCACCTCGGATGCCTTGTCCGAGGCCAGGGAGAGCGGCCCGTCCTCTTCTCGGGTGGAAACGGGGACAGCCAACCTCCGCCGGGTCCCCAACTCCGGCTTGTCGCAAAGGAGACTTCAGGGAAGAACAAGGACTTACTGGAGGTAAGAGCTTGCTCTCTCTATTTCGGAAGGTGATGGACCCACTTTTCTCGGGGGCTTCCAAGCACAGGCCACCTCTTTAGGATGCTCCTGTGGCTCCGCAACAAACACCCACTCCCCGAATCCCATAGCCTTCAGCCAGGGCACTTAAAGCGGTGCCGAACCGGGTTATTTCCCCGGTGCGGACGCAGCCCGAGAGTCCCTGGCGTCCGGGGAATGGCATACGTAACTTGTGGAGTTCCTTAGCGATTTCTCAGACAGGCGTGGGAGGGACCCTCCGCGCCAAACTCTGGCTACCTCTTTGGCAAACGGTGCAGACAAAACAACAAACCGTTCAGGGCATGTGCTTTTTCGTAAAGTAAGCACAAGAGACACTGATAAATGATCCAGCTGGAAAAAACGGCTCTCTCCACCCGCCTCTCCGCCTCCATCCCTCTCTCTCTCTCTCTCTCTCTTTCTTTCTTTCTTTCTAGTTCTCTCTCCCTCTTTTTCTTTCCTATTCTATGGAGCAAGGGCTGCTTTCTTGTGGTTTTGGCCAGTTGTTTTCGTCCCCCCTCCGTTTCGCGTGTTTCCTCTTTTAGTCCCAGGAAATCTTGATTTTTCAGGGCAGCAATAACAACTCCAACCTCTCTCGTTCCTATGGATTTCTTGGCAAGACTTCTTTAGAGATTTGCCTCCATTGCCTTCCAAGTGGGCCGCAAGGCCGAGCGGGGATTCGAACTCTGTTCTCCCACATTCCTCGTCCCAACACTCAAACCATGCCGGCTCTGTATCGGCTCCTCCAGATGTTTTGGACTTCAGCTCCCAGAATTCTTGCCTCTGGTCAAGCTGGGTAAGGCTTCTGGGAACTGAAATACGAAACGCCCAGAGGACCAAAGTTTGGGAATCGCTGAGTTTCAGTCCAAATGTCCTGCAAGGAAAACCTTCCTAAAGATTGATGCAAAGTCGATCAGTGACTGTGTGCCAAAAACCCCAGCAGTTTGACTCCACTTTAACTGCCCTGGCTCAATGCTAGGGAATTCTGGGAATTGTTTTTGCGAGAGATCTAGCCTTCTCTGTCGGAGAGCTCCGGTGCCGCAACAAACTGCGCGTCCCAGGATTTCCGAACGCTGTACCAAGATAGTTAAAACGGATTATTTCTGCAGTGTGTTTTGGGATCGACCAACAAGTCTTTTGGCCAGTCCCAGCCCGACGCTGACCACTGACCCGTTGCCCCTCTGGCCATAACGGTGTTGCAGCAAGGGCCGTGGATCCATGCGCAGAATGGTTTGCCTTTGCCCTTGACTCTTGGGATCTCGTGCCAGCGCAAACCAGGCCCGTCCTGACCCTCATCCAAAGCATTCCCCTCCTTTTTAAAAACTTTTTAATAAGCGGAGGAGAAAAAAAAGGGCTCAATGGTTCCCCTCTCCTCCCTCGGTGTGGTTTCTCACGCAATTTTTCCAGGGCCAGGCACAGCTGTGCGTGCCATTTGGGCACCGCTTGCCAACAGCTCTCCGCTTTCTCCTCCCCTCGGAAAATGGGAAACCGCCTGGTCTTTTCACAGGCAGCTGGCTTTCTGCTTTTCCCTCCGGAGGTGGGGAAAACGATCGATCGGAAACGCTGATTGTGGCCCACCCTGGATCGATGTAAGGCTGCATCCACATTGGAGAGATAACCCGCTTTGGCACTGCTTTAACTGCCCTGGCTCAAGGCTAAACCAAGTGATCTCTCCAACGTGGATGCGGCCAGCGCAACGCAGAAGGCCGAGACTGCTTAACTTAAGCCGGAGAGGTCTGCATTCGAATCCTGTGAACCCTAATGGAACCTCACAAAGTTAAAATGCAAAGACACAGCCATGTTTGGAAAATCGGTATGCAAAGGCATCTTGTTGTAGCACTCTGAAAGAAAGATGTTGGGAGCGCGCATGCATCTGAGGAAGTCGGCTACGAAAGCTCGCGCTGCCAACTTCTTTGCTCAGGGTGGCAACTCTGGCAGTTTAAGGAATCTAAATTCTACTTCTGGGACCCACAATAAAACTTGCCTCCCCCCCAAAAAACACTCAAGTTTCCAAACGTGGCCAGAAGTCTGATAGATATTTTTTCCCCTAATGCTCAACAGCAAATGGGTGCCTTGCTGCCATTACTGAAAATTGCAATGATTTTTCTGGACATTCTTGAATTTTTCCTCCAGAACTAGGATAGTCTGGGGAGCGAGGAGAGTTGGAAGGCCACTAAAACACATTTGGGGGCAGCCCCCAGGCCACCCTTTGCAAGCTGAGAGGGTCTCCATCTTACTCCTTCTTCAAAGCTTTTTCTGCGTATGGGCTCCGATCTTGCAAGGCTCCCTTGGCCTTTTAAACTACTTCTTGGCTGCTTGCTTTTGCTGCCGACTTCTTCCTTCCTTGGACAGCCAGCCGCCCTCCTTTGCTCTTTGACGGAGAGCACCCTGCCATTCCTTTTGTCAGACTTTCCATCCTTCCAGGCGGAGAAGAGATCATAAAAAGCCAGGCGGCCGGGGCTGCTTTGGCTTCCAGGCCAGAGTCTGGTGCTCTCCGAAGCCAAGCGGCTCTCCTTCCAGAAAGACTTGGGAGAGAGAAGAAAGGAAAAGAGGAGAACAGGAGGGGAGAAGTGTGCATTTGTGCACATTTGGGGGAAGAGTGGCACAAAGGCAAGCAAAGAGTGCTCCAAATAGAAATGTGCTCCGAAGAGCCCCAGTTGGTTGTGCATCTCCAAGGCCCCTTGCCCTCAGGACTCTGGCCTCCTTCATTGAGCCGTAACCTTCTGGCGTCTGGTCTTCGTCTCTTTTTACGGCCCTTTGTTAGCATTATTGTCTTTTTCGAGTGAATCGCGATGTGGCCAAAGTACGACAAGCTGCGTTTAGTCATCGTGGCTTCAGGCTTGATCTGTTCTATCCGTTTGTCTCCTTGGCCTTCCACGGTATCCTCGGCTCTTTTCTCCAGCTCCACAAATGAGTTGGTTTTCTTCTTATCCATTCTCTCCACCGTCCAGCTCTTAGATCCCAGCAGTCTTGCAGCTGTTGGACCGCAACTCCCAGCGGTCCTAGCGTATGCACGAAGGGAGTTGGCGGCAACTAACAAAGGCCGCAATCTTGTATTGCGGGGATGGGAGTTGTGCCGTCCTCCAAACGTTGTTGGCTTGTGGCTGCAACCGTTCCTTGCCGCTCTGCCGGCGAAGGGGCTGATGGGGCTTGCAGTCCCATCAGATAAAGCCCACTTTATCTGTCAGAGTTGTCTCCAAGCGCAATGGTGCAAAAGCCATCCAAAATCCTCTAGGATTTGCAAGTGTGTGCAAAGCTGGGAAAGGATTGCCAGGACAGCGTTTTGGCCTCTGAAATGGCGGGGAGAAGAAGGGGAGCCAGGCAGCTCCATAAAACGGGTCTGGCGAGATGGAGACGGAGGGGAGACGCAGGAGGAGAAAGGGTTTTGGACCCGGCTCTTTTCATGGGAGCCCAGAAAGCCAGGACTCCTCTGTGATGGCAGCCAGGAATTTGGGGGGGGGGGGGGGGGGGGAATTGAATGGAAAACCTTTTGGGGGGGATTTCGAGGAAGGGGCTGGGTTTCCTGCAATCCCAGCTCCTGGAATTCTGTCTTTTTTGCATCTTGACCTTTTAGGATTTTTATCGACAACACGTGTTTTCTCCATGCTTTTGAAAAATGGGCGATTTTAAAAAAAATGTCAAACAGCAAAAGGGGGAGCGAAGTGGAGGCTTTTAAATTTCCTGAACCGTTTCCAGAAGCAGCAAATTCACACTTTCCGGAGCCAAAAAAAAAAGGGATCAAGGGCTCCGAAACCAGGCTCCGGGTATTAACAGTCCCGACTCTGTTCTGCTTTTGGTTAGACTCATCAGAAACGTGTCCAGTTCTGGGCATCGCGATCCAAGAAGGATATTATGAAGCTGGAGGGTCTCCAGAAGAGGATAGCAAGGATGGTCTGGAAACCGCTTAGGGATGCTGAGCCTCGAGAGGAGAAGACGGAGAGGGGATACGATAGCCGTATTTATGGGCCTGAAAACAGTGGCGGTCCAGCGATTGGCATCGGCCCATGAGATGCTCCTCTGAATAATATTTTTCCACGAAAACCCTATGAGAGGGACACTGTAAAATGACATTCGAGGCACGGATCAACAACAACCCTGCCACTTATGGGCAAACTTGCATTTGCAGAGGCTTAACTAGCCTATGAAATGAATGGAGTCTCCGTAAGTCAACATAAATACCCTGAAGTCATTGGGTCCCAGTTGGAAACTAAGCAAGGCCCGGCTTGGTTAGTCCTCGGATGGAAAATGGCCAGGGAAGACCTGTGGCAGTGGAAGTCTACCTCTGACTATGAAAACCTCATTAAAGTCACTTATGGGGCCGAAGAGAAGGGACGCACGTGGGCTCATCCGCTCTACCTGTCTTCCTACAAACAGGTGGATCTGCGTTTGTGATGACCAGCGGATAGGATGAGAACCAAACCCAAACCCAGTCCCCTCCTGCATGGATGCCACCTTTGTGCCCGTTTGCCCCCCTCAAACAACAGCCGTGACCCGTCTCCTCCGCTTCTGGGGGACCCTTGTTCCCTTCCTCTGATCCTCCATCATGACGACATTTCCTTTTCCTTTCGAGGGGCGAAACTGTCGGGTAACCTCCTTTCTTCCTTGCTCCCTGGCTAGTTTTTCTCTTTCGGAATGCCCTCCCTCAATATGCCTCGTATCCTCGGCTGAGATCCCTTTCATAAGCGCAGGAAGGCGAAATTTGTAAAAATGTCCGTAGGAGGCGGAAGAAAGACCCCATTGTCCCGCTTGGTGCGCCCGAACATTGGGCAGTTTCTTCAGAGGGCTTTGCTGCCCCAGACAACCCTCCTGTTTTCTGCGGGATGAATGCCCCGCTTGTCCGCCCTTCTGCCAGGACCTGCTCCGTAAGGTGGAAACGCCGGTTGGCCACTCCTCGGGGGTCAACGCGGATGGAGCACCCGCTGGGAAAATTTGGGGTTCCTGGCTATTGAGGGAGACGGAGAGGGGGAACCCCTCCGAACCCACCCACCCCCCAAGATGTTCTTATACTGGAAGAAAAGAGGGGCCTACGAGTTGGAGACCCTCCCAAGCGACTCCACGGAGCTGGAATACGCCACGGTGGAGCGTTTCTCTTGGAGTTCGACGCTGGACATCACACAAGACCTGGAGGGTAGGTCGTGCCCCCTGCGTGCCGCCCGAAATCCCAAGGGATGCGGTCACTCGTCCGGCCGCTGTCCGCTCTGCCAAGCCCCGAAGCGTGCAAAGGCTTCTCAAGAGCCTAGATAATTTATTTCCACCAGGAGCAGATACAGCTTTTCTTTTCTTTTCTTTTCTTCGCCCGAGAATGCGCTGGAGTTATATATTATGATAGAAGCGTTGTTTTATGATAGGGAGAAGTTAATTCTTTTTAAAACATTAAACAAAGCGGAGAAGGGCAGTAAATAGAAGGATGGAAGTAAAAGCTTTGATTGTCCAAATATTTAGGAGAGTGGTTGCCAGAAAGGATGGGAGTTGGCTCAGCGACTTCTAGGCTTATCCCAATAGTGATGGACCTTAAGTCTTGTAGATTCATGCTCATGACCTCCCTGTTTGTCTGTTTATGGCATTAGGTCTTCCTCTCTTTCTGCTGCCTTGTACCTTTCCTGGCATTATTGTCTTTTTTTGTGATGTGGCCAAAGTACAACAGCCTCGGTTTGATCATCTTGGCTTCTAGGGAGAGTTCAGGCTCGACTGGTTGCAGGACCCATTTCTTGGTCTTCCTGGCCATCGTCTCTTTTCCAGCATCACATCTCAAGTGAGCTGCTTTTCCTTTTCTTATCTCCAGCTTTTCTCATCTGTATATGGTGAGATGGCTTAGACGATTCTAGCTTTCCAAGACAGGGATAAATAAAGACTCCTGGCTGAAAATCTGGTGCACCGTGACTTCCAACTAGAAAGGAAATTGCGAGGATCATGTGCGGAGGGGAAGAGACCTACGTTTCCTTGAACTTACTGAAGGAAAGATGGGGTAGGAAGGTAACAGGGAATTCACTCCTTCTACAGAGCCCTTTAAAAAGGCCAGGCAGAAGCCACAAAATCTCCAAAACCCTTCCAAGCAACGCAACCCGAGTCTGTGGGTGGCAGTGTGGGCACAGCTTTTGGAGACAATGGCAACGGAAACGGTCTCTGTCGGTGGAAGAGAGAGAAGAGGAGGACCTCTCCATCACAGCAACAGGTTCTCGAGGCTCTGCAAGAAACTTAAAAAGCCTGAGGAGGCTTCTCTCTGCATCTCTGTCTGAGTGGTGCCTGCTTTCATGGGCAAAGCTTTGGGTTCTTCGCATCCTCCTCTGTTGGAAATGGAGAAGGAAGGAGAGATTGGGCCGTCCGGTCCAGACGTTGTGCGTCTGCGTGAGTCACCACTCCAGACGCGCGTCTCCTTCCAGGCCGCCGTCACGCCCCGATCGGTGGTTTGGAGAAAAAGCAGGCAGCCTCCTCTCATCCTGTCCGTTTGCGTTCTGTGCATACTTTCAATGCAACCGCATCGTCTCCGAGAGCGACATCTGCGTCTAAATTTAATTCTGAAAGAACAACAACAACAGCCGCCCGCGGGGCCTGAGATAGCAGTTGTTTTGGAGATGGCTAAGACAGGAAAGAGAAGCCAGCCCTTGTTTTTTTTTTTGGGAAGGTCGGGTCCACGTGGAGGCCCTTGCTGCCTCTCGTCCCTCGCTTTTTGGCACACCAATGATGGACAGGTGCCACGTGCCAAACGTTTGACCCTAAGCCTGAGAAGCCTGGTGTGGGGCAGTGGCTGACGGCACCTTTCAAAACCCTTTCGGCACACGAAAACCACCCGCAAATGTGGCAGTTTGACTCCTTGACCTGTCCCTGTCCCTTAAAATGGACAGTTGGAAAGGAAAAGAGATGGGGCAGCACTTCTGGTTGCCATGCAATGAATCCCATCAGGGTTTGTCGTCCTCGTCGTGGGCCTCCAAGTCATTTTTGGCTCATGGTGACCCTAAGGTGATCCTTTAAGGGGGTTTTTTTGGCAAGTATCTTCAGAAACAACCATTTGCCATCCTCTGAGGATGAGAGAGAGTGCACAAACCCCAGTTTCCAGGGTCTAATGCTCAAACAAACATGGTTTCCGGATTCGGTCGGCCGCTTCTGAAATCTCTTAGTAGAGGTCAGTTTCTGTGCACTTGGACCGGAGTTTGCCGCACAACGTTTTCTATTCCCTCTCCCTCCTTTTAAGCTGGCACAAATATTTAGCTCTGGGGCCGCTTGGGCAGATAAACAGGCCCCGGCTGCCATGACAGATGCCTCCCTTCATCCGAGAGTTGGCACCGAGCGGAGACCTCCCACGGGCGGCTGGAGCGCTGGAACGGATGCCCCAGAAGGCAGGAAATAACAGCGAGGAACGGATCGCCTTCCAAATACTCTGAGATTTACAAGGTAGCTGGTGGAATAGCTCTTTCATAAAGCATAGCTTGGGGGGAAAGCATTGCAAAGGGTTGGGGGTCTGGGAGTTGTAGTAGCAAAAAAGCAACTTTCTGAAGGTGCCTTATAATAGGGCGGAATGGTTCTCGACTTTGGGCCTTCCAAAGGTTTTCGTTTTCAGCTCCCAGAAGCACTGACCGTTGCCCATACCGGCTAGGGTCCGATGGGAGTTGAAGTCCAGCCAACAGTGTGAGGCACCAGCCAAAAAGGCCAATGCAATGCCAGGCTGAAGGAAGGACGAGCGCCAATCTCTTCTGCTTTGGTCGGATCTCATTTGGGAGTATCCTATGTCCAGTTCTGGGGAATTCAAGAACGAAACATGTCCAGAGAAGGACAACCAAGAGGGTCAAAGTTTTAGAAACCTCCAAACCCAATGAGAAAAGATGGAAGGAGTTTTGCACAGAGAAGAAGAGGTTGCAAGGAGCTACGTTTATTGTTGTCCTGTGCCTCCAAGTCATTTCCAACTTATGTCAAACCTAAGGTGAACCTATTGTAGGTTTTTCTGGGGCTGAGAGTGTGTGACTCGCCCAAAGTAACCCACTAGATTTCCACAGTTGAGCGAGGAATCCAATCTGAAGAGACACCTTTAAACATCTGAAGATACGGAAGAAGGCGCAAGCTCCAGAGGAGAGGATATTCCAAGGAGGCCTTTCTGGCTGCCGATTCCACCAGCCGCTCACCCCAATTTGATCCCGGCCTTGCCATGGGATTTCCTATTTCCCTGGCCTTTTCTCTGCAGGCTTGTCCGCTCTGGCTGCAGGCGTCCCTGCTCCGCGTCCATTGTCCTTCGTAACAGGTCAATGGCGATCATAACTTCGGCCGGCCGAGGCGGCTGCGTCCGCCAATGGGGAGGCTGTTACCAAGCGGTCAGGCCGGGAGTGACCCCCCGCGGGCAACACTGGCCCCATTGTTTGGAGGGGTGGGCTGGGGGCACGACGGGGGGAGTGGGGAGAGGAATAGTTTCAAAGCGTGGGCAGCCAGTCTCTCCGAGCAGCACATTTCTCGCTCCTTTGTCCGTCTCGGATAATGAAGGAAAGGGGCATCAGAGGCAGCAGCGCAATATTTTGATGCTCTCTAGAACCACTTGGATGGGGCACAAAGCTGACAAATGGGATCCTAGGATCGCAGAGCTGGAAGGGTCCATAGGGGTCATTTAGTGCAGCCTTCGGTTTCCGTATAGGAACCCGCAAGACTGCCAAATCCTTGGTTGAAAGATCTCCAAAACCCTTTTGTAAACCCACCTTTTTCAGATGGTTTCAAGTGGAGTTTTGCATCCTAAGTCCCCTTGGATCATGTGTCCCTTCTCTATCCGCCACTGACTTATTGATTGATTATTGGATCTACCCGCTCCCCATTTCTTCTCCTTATCTGTGCCGCTCTTCACCTGGGCATTCTTTTGGTGCAACCCAGGTCGCCTCCCTTGCAAAACCCGTCCATTTAACCTGAATTTAACAAAAGTGTTGGGCATCCTCTCTGCTTTCCAAGTTTCTGTTTTTAAATAGGCATGGGGTTATTTTTAAACGGCACCCAGGCAGCGCAAGACCAAAGCTGTAACAATAGGATTTGGCCTCCAGATTAGTCGAACTGTCAAAGCTTAGTGCGCTGCTTGCAAATCCATTTTGGGGGGACGGGGAATGGGTTAAGCTTCCTCGGGGTTGCTGCCCGCGCCAGAAACAGGAGACGCACCTGGCATTCAATAGGGTTGCAAGCTGGGGATGTGCACCTCCGCTGGAAATTTGCACCCAGATCTGGAGACACTGAACCCTGTTTCCCGGTTGGAGGTGACCCACGAAAATTGGAGACTCAGGACAGGTCCTGAGTCCTAGTAGCCCTAAGAAGGGTCTCTGACGTGGGCAAGGGTCTTCGTCTCGGCTTTCTGCTTGGGGTCCGTGTCTGTTCTTCCAAATCTTGGCACAGCTTCCCCGTTGTAACGCCGGGATGGTTTTCACGCAGAACGGATTTGGGAAGGGTGGGCCATGCCTTCTCCATGTGAGGCGTAATGAACTTAGGGACTTTCGTGCCATAAGATACGGTGATGGACACGGGCTTAGAGGGGCTTAACAGGGGATTAGACAAATCCATGCTGGAAGAGGAGGAGAAGGAGTGAGATCTCTAGCTGCGGATGGCTGCATGTTGTAGAAAAGTTACTCCTTTGGACTACAGCACCCAGAAGCCCTTGTTGGCATTGCTGGCAACGCTTTCAGAAGGAGGTGGGAACTTCTTCCGGCTGCAAAAGGGCCGCGTTTATTCAACGGCAGAGTCAGGTTTCAGAGATGGAGGGGGGCAAAAGCAGAAGGGATGGGACCAAAAATGGGATGCTCTCAATCCTCTGCCTTCCCAGTTTTCAAACCATCCCCTCCTACTACTTTTCCTCTCACTTTCCTTGCTGCAAATTGGTTTCAAAACGCCAAAGGCGTTTGCGTTGCATTTGACGCAGCCGAGAGACCTGCCTTTTCCAAGAGGCTCAGGCAAAAGCAAACCGCTCCTGCCTCTCCTGGCGTGCGTCCCTTTTGCCATCTTGGCCATCTCCTGACGCCGCTTGGTCAAACGCATTGTCCATTTCGTTTGTGAAACGTTGGAAGGCATGGGGTATTTGAGCTTCAGGCTCTCGTGGGAAAGCATCCAATGGATGGCGATGCACAGGGAGATTTGTGGGGTTTTGGTGCTCCGGGAGGGCTAAATGTGGCCCTAAAGCCCCCATTTCCTCCCCTGGCATTACAGCGTTGGCATCATTGTGGGAGCACACGAATGACATTGAAGAGCTGGCATGTGGCAATGAAGTCCTCCTGCTCAAAGCCAGGTCTTTTGCAGAGAGACGGCTGGCATCTCTCTCCGGCTTTATTATCCCCCAAAGTGGGGTCTCCAAACGGCTGCCCTTTGCCTCTCGGTCCTCCTTTGCAGCCTTCCTTCCGTAAGCCCTTCTGACGGAGGCACCCTTCTCCTCCAGGTCTCCTTAAATAGGCAAAGCCGGAGGCTTCTCTGTTTGCAACACGTGGAAATCTTCATTTTTTTTTTGGCTTTGGAAAAAATATATAAATATATTCCTGCAGCCGTGCGTCAGTTTTCTAGCGGCACTCAGAGGCGCACTGGGCCAAAGGTAGATTTCCGAGGTTTTGGAGAGGAGAGTGGCCTCTCGTCATCGTTATTGTTGTTGGCCGGAGGAACCGGTGTGCATGTGTGTATGTGTTACTCCTTCTAAATATAAACCCGTTGATCCACCTCGGATGGAGTCTGCTCTCACCTGCAAACCCACTTTGCGCTTTCTCTAGTTCAAGAGCAAGGAACTTTGGAAACGGGGTTCCCCCTTTCACCCCTTCGTGGCCGCTGCCGTAACGCAGAAACGGGGCAGTTCGGCACCGCTTTAACTCCCGTGGCTCCATGCTGCGCGATCCTGGGATTTGTAGCTTTGTGAGATATTTCCGAAGAGCTCTGGGGCCGCAGCAAACTACAAACCCCGGGCTTCGATAGCATTGAGCCACGGCCGTTGAAGCGGTGCCAAACTGCATTATTTCTGCAGTCCTGGAAGGACCCTGGTTGGGAAAACGTTTGAGAAATTTCTCATTTTCACAGAAGAACCATTTATATGAACGAGCCTCCTTTTGGGGTTACTTAAAGGTTGCAAGCCGTCTTTTAGGGCTGCTTCGGTTGCAGATTTCTGCGATGGAAGGTGGGCAAGATGACTTTTAGGATGCCCACCAACTTTAGGATCCTATGAAGCTTGTCATCTGGGATTCTTGGGTTTGGTTGCTATTGAAGACTTCAGATTTTAAATATTGGGAAGCTGGTGGGGGGTTTTTTTGGTGGATCCTGGAAGCACCAAATGAAAAGTTTGGTGACATTTTTCTCTCCTGGGATGTCAGGAAATGCTGTTAACTCCATTCATTTGCGAATTTGTGAGCTTCCCAATTTTGGCAAAAGGGAAGGATCTGAATATATTGACAGCCGTGTAACGTCCCTATTCCTATTAATAGTCCCAACTAAAGTCGATGCATTAAATCGATGAGATTTACCTCTGTGTCAGATCATCATTCAGCAATTTATTCGGTGGGTTTAATAATTAATTGATAGGATTCAGATACAGAATAATGTAATGTAACGGATAGAAGAAGAGTTGCACGATTTGTGGATCAAGTAACCATTTCGACTTACAAATTTTAAAGACCATTTAAAGGGGATGGATGGGTTTTGAAGAGGCCTTTCGACTGGAATTTTCCATGTTTTGTGCTTTCCTCTCAAAACCATAACAGAAAGGACCGAAAACAGAGCGAGTAAGGCACTTAAGAAAGCATTTTGGAAAAATGTTACCGAGCTCAGTTATTTTGCTCTGGGGCTTCTTCCAGGGAGCAAGACTGGAGTCCCTTTGTTTTCTAACTTTTGGGTTTGTTTTGCATTTAAAGGTTTTTCTGACCCAGCCAGAATAGCTCTACAAAGTGGCTTAAAAGGATCACAGCTCTGGAAATAGGATCGAAAGGCTCGCGTAGAAACGCCAGTAATAATAATAATAATAGTAACAGAACGGCACGATCCGTATCAGAAGCGGCGAGACGAGTTCAGAACAGAGGAGCACCACAAAAACCCTCCAGGACAAAACCTGGCTTTTGCAAAAACAGCAAACGGAGCCGAGGAACCCGTTCCTAGGAACCAAATCCCACAAACTGGGGATGTCCCATCCTTTAATAGATAGAGGGATGGATGGATAGATGGATGGATGGATAGATAGATAGATAGATAAGAGTAGCTACCACTAACATCTTGATTTGTCACGGAGAGTTCTGGTTAACCCTCTTCCATCCTGGTTTTGCAGCTACTTTGAAAAGGTCTCAGTTTGATTATGGGTCGTTATTGATTATTTTAATTGGTTAATCATTTTAATTGTTTTGAGTGTTTAATATTTTATATTAAATATTATTAATTTAGGTAATGAACGGGATGTATTTTAACTGTATGTTGTGTTTTATCTGAGGCTGTGCGGCGCCTCGGTCATATGGGAGAGGCATCATATAAATAATAATAATAATAATAATAATAATAATAATAATAATAAATCAGTTTCTCTCCCTTCCTCCCACTTTCCCCATTTGTCCTTCGTTTGCTGCAAACTGAGTTCAGAGTGCAAAAGTCATTTGAGCTTGAACAAAAGCCCTTCCCAGTCGGCTCTGGCAAAAGCAAACTGCTGCAGCATCTCGTGGGATTAAAGCGGATTAATGGGGACAGTCGGGGGGGTTATATGTATAGGGGACAGATATTACAAAAGTGTTTGTTTTGAGGCCGTCCGGCTAACCTCTCCCTTTCCTTTTGCGACCCCTTCCAGACGAAAGGGCTGCCGCAGAAGAGAAGGCCCTGCTGTGCCAAAATCCCAGCTGCGCCGACAAGCGGAGAGCGGTCAAGGTAAGTCCGTTTCTGCGCACGGAGACGTCTATTCGTGTCTGTTTCTCTTTGGAATTGGGGCTGCGATCGAGAGGGAAGCTGGTGTCGGGAATTTGTGCAAAAGATCAGTCTTGGAAGGAAGGCCTTTCCCCTGCAAGACTGCGTCTACACTGCAGACATAATGCGGTTTGGGAATGCGCCGCTTGAACTGCATTGGCTCCATCCTACAGGATTTTGGCATTTGCAGTTTGTGAAACTAAAGACTTTGCGAAACCACAAATCCCAAGGTCCCAGAGGCTGGAGTGACCACACTCAAAGGGGTTTATCCCACGAAGGAAATTAGGAGTTTATCCCATTAATATCCCAGAAAAAATTGCATAATTACAGGAAAGGATTTCACACAGCGTCGCACGAAACCCGCCGTTAAAGCGGTCACAAAGAAGCATGAACGTGCATCTTTTTACGTTTGGGATTTCTGCGACAATGCATTTCTGATATCACTTTCTATGCGCCAATTGCGTGTGATAATCATTTCCACAATTACCATTTTTAGCTTTATTTGCAGGATGCTTTAAATGCACTTCAATCTCTCCTTAATGCCATAATTGGCCGCACTGCGATAAACTTAAAAGGGGTGTCGAACTGCATTATTTTCACAGTTTAGACGCACCCGAAGTTTCCATGAGCTTCAGAGACAGACTTTGGATTCTTGGGTGGGATGAAACTGGATCAGTTTCAGATGCCAATTGCACCAACCTCAACGTCTGGAGCGCTCTTTTGCCCTTTGTCTCAGGTGGCCAAATCTCTTGGGATGGGTCCTGTGTGCTTTACTTTCTTGGTGTGTGTGTTTGTGTAACCACAGTGCGCCGCCTCCTTTGTGTAGGACAGGAACCGAGCAGTTGGAGGTTGGAAGTGAGTTGGCTGCATTTTGGGATTCGGCGCTCCATTTCCTACCCGACTTGCGCTGCAGAATTAATGCGGTTCGACGCCACTTTAACTGCCGTGGCTCACGGCTATGGGACTGTAGGATTTGTAAAGGTGTGGGATATATAGCCCTCTCCGTTGGGGAGCTCTGGTGCCACCGCAAACTACAAACGCTGGGTGTTTTGTGCTTCCATTTTAAGCAACGTTGGTGGCTGCAGCTCGGAGCTGGTCCTTCCTCCTTTTTCCGGAGTCTCTTTTTTATCCTCCTTTACCTCTCGGCCTCCCATTACCTCACCGCCTTTTTCCCCAAACCGCAAAATGACTTTTCCAGACAGAACGGCAGCATCAGAAAAGCCGCACCAACGGCAGCAACAGCTGGAGAAATGCTCAGCCCTCCCTCCTTCTCTCTCTTTCTCTCTCTCTCTGTTGCGATGCTGCGTCTCTCTTCCAAAGGCGCTCTCCATTCCTCCCAAGCCATGATCCTCCCGTTTGTTGGCGGCCCCAAAACGGCACCGTTCCTGTACAGAGGAAGGCAACGGCCTCAGAAAAACCCACACAATTTATAGTTGCAGGGGCAAAAGGAAAGCAGATCTTTTGCAGGAAGAAATGCGAGAGATTCTGGTGCGGTGCCGTTCGGTCGTTTCCATTGCATGGCAAGCCGTTGGGTTTTAGTGTGAACTTTACAAGGAGAAGCTTCAGGGGCCGAATAACAAACCATAAATACAACTTTTATTTCTACCCCGCTTTTTGTAAACGCGACCAAAGCGGCTTACAACAGCGGCTTGAACCCTATCCTTCCGTTCTTGGATCGTAGGGTTGTAGGTTTGGAAGGGACCCCAGCAGCCATCCGGGTCAAGACTAGGACTCTGGAGACCAGGGTTCGAATCCCAGCTTGGCCAGTAGACCCATTGGTTGAGCTTGGCCGAGTCACATACTCTCAGCCTCCTCTGAGCAGGTCTTGCCATGATCAGCTGGCTCTAGCGTCGCCATGAGGCACGCAACTGTATAGACGATTAACAATTTTAATGAAAAGAATAGAGGTTGATCCTGAAAAAGGAGAGAGCGTCAAAGAGGCCTTGGACTCCTGGCTTGACACAAGTTTACTGGTCCGGCCCGAATGGATGACCTCTCCTTGTCCCCAGCCCGCCTTCCTCCGTCCCTCTCCCTTTGCAAGGCCAAGCCTCCGAGTGCAAAATAGCCGCGCGGGATCTTTCCCCTCTTAACCTAATTGTCCGTTAATGTAAAGCCACCGCTGCCGCCGCGAGGGATTTAGAGCCTCTTATTCCCCTTCTGCCCCATCTGCCTCCCGGCGCTGCTGGTGGCCGGAGGGTCAGGGACTTGTCCCTCTTCTACTTCGAGGCTGAATTTGGGCAGCAAAAACACAACAAAACACTCCTTTCTGTGAGTATTTTAATTTTTAATTTTAGCTGGGTTGAAGCAAAGGTAAGCGATAGCAAAAATGATCATTGCAAAGGCTTGGGAGCATCGATGCGTCCGACTCTCGACCTCGGGGTCCTCTCCGTCTTTTTCATAACCGTCCATTTCTCTTTGGGAGGATTGTTGCTTTTATCCATAGATTGTCAGCGACTGTTGCTCTCGCTGCTGCTGTTGCTATTACTATTGATCTCACAGATGGTAGAAATTCAAAGATACAGCCGTGTTAGTCTGTAGAGCCAGTACGTAGGTCTTGCGGCACCTTCGAGTCTGACCAAAAGAAAGAAATTGGCAGCATGAGCTTTCCTAGACTTCGGTCTTCTTCCTTGGATGCATTTGCTTTGGGCCACAGTTTGCTCCTTTCGTGACTCTGACTCTATCCAAGCATCCAGGAATCAGCCATCGAATAATACAGCATGGTCCAAATAATAATGTTTATAATTGTAATTCCTCCTCCCTTTTCCTCTTCCACGTCTTCTGTCGTTATTCATACTGGTTCCCCAGTTTCCCAGGGGTTACTGGTTGGAGTTTCAGACCGTCGGCGATGCCGACCGTGTCCAGAAATCTGGGCATCGGTGAAGTATTGTCAGATAATAATATTATCAGGTATTGTCAGATAATAAGATCTTATCAGATGTTGTCAGATAAGAGGATGCGGTCGGATAATCGTTGCTGTTCCCTGCCTTGATCCGTGGGGAGACGCCAGGTAAGTGGTTGTTGTTGTTGTTGTCGATGTTGTTGTTGTTATGGACTTCAACTGTTGCAAACGGAGAAGTCAAAACTCTTAACGGGAACAGAAGATTCAAAGCGAATCTGTTTTTAGCTTATGGTTTTATGCGAATAGTGTTTGCGTCCGATGCGATCGATTGCCGCAGCGTTAATCCATGAAGCCCAGTCCAGGTTGGTTTTAATGATTTTAATGTGTTATTGTATTGCCATTGTCACTGTGTTAGTTTGTTATAGTACGATTTTGGATTGGTATGATAAGGGGATAGATTATGGCATTTTGTTATAGTACGGTTATTATGTTATGGGGTATTTCTATGTAAGCCGACCCGATCTGTCGGGAGACGTAGCGTATAAATTCATCGTTGTTGCTGTTGTTGTCATCCATTGGGGTGTGATAAACCATACGTAACTGGGGTTGATGAAATTATTTCGGTTTTTCAGTCTCTCTGGTCTTAATGTATGGAGTTTTGGAACATCAGTGACTCAGATTTCATCCAAGAATCTAAGCATCGGTCAAGTTATCGCCAAATAATATGACACCTTCCAAGGAATGCGGCTTTATTGTATTGTGACTGTTATCGTTTTCATTGAGATCCCACTTTCCCTCTAAAACCAGGACAAATAAAAAACGGTAAGTATAATACGATGGTATCCATTAGAGAGTTTGATTCCATGGACACCAAAATCGACAGATGCCCAAAATCGGTGGATTTTGGAAGGAAACGGTGGACACGGAGGGGCAAATGGGATAGTTTTGTGTCATCGCGAAACGGCATCCCTTATATAAAACGGCAAAACCAAGCGTTCCTTTTTAGAATTTATATATTTTAAAAATATTTTCAAGCCACGGACGGCCGAATCCGTACATATGAAATCCGTTAATACGGATAATCCATAGATGCAGAATCCGCCGACTGTAGAAAGATGGCATGGGCAACCCTAAAGTGATGCATCTTTGCATTTGAGAGTCGTCTTTAGTTCTTTTGCATCTTCCCTCTCAAATATCACTTGAATCCATGGATAAGGAGGGCAGATTGTGTAGTCTTAAGAAGATCAAGACTAAAGCGCGATTAAGCGACCGTTAGGAACCGTTTGAAACACGCAAACGCAATAATGTTGAGATGCTCTTGCGGCCGTACGAAGGGTTTCTCCGTGCGATGGTGCCGTTGGGTTTCTTTGGGCGTAAGATTCGGAGGATGGCAAAGAAAGAGAGCACTATCCACACAAAGGAGTTTATCCCACGGGAGGAATTTCTCTCCATTACGAACGGAGCCAGTTCGCAATTACGTGAATTCGCTAGTTTGGAAATGTACGTGAAATCTGATTGCGTTCGGGATGCGTCCGGAATGACTTCCCATTGCCCGAAATTGCGTGAGATACACTCAGACGCAATAACGTGAAACCCCAGGATTGCGTTCGGATTGCCGTTGCGTTATATACCCCCAAATTCCGTCGTACGATAAACTCCAAACACTTTTGCATCCTGGATAGTCGGTTTCTTTGGGTCAGTTTCAACCCTCGGCTGGAAAAACGAAGCGAATGGCCGATGGGTGAAAAGAGAAAATTCTTCAGCTTTAATCCCAATGTTTTGGGATGGCACTGCTGACGATGCCACACTTCTGTCTTTGTGCCAGGAGATGGCAATGTTTGCTCGAAGTGGGCCAAGGCCGGCGTCGCAAGAGATGCAAAGGACGGTGGGAGAACCGGCGCATGGCCGCATTTTCCTCTGTTGCAACGTCCCCCCCTTTTTCTGATGCCACGTTCCCCAAACTCTTTCCATTACGCACCCCACAAAAAACACTCTCCTTGATGGATGGCACGGATACAGCTGAGATTTTTTTGCAAGAACGAAGGCACAGAAGGAGAACTTCGTCCCATTGTAAATTTGGATAATTCTAGGTTTTGCTCAGTCCAGGCGGCTTCCTGAGGCCAAGGGCTTCCAGGGATCAGGCCTCTTTATTTGAATGAAAACGAAAAGGGAACCCTCTGCCGCTTCCTTTGAGTCTGGAAAAAGGAAAGGGCTGAAGTTTTAAGGGCTGCGTCTTGTTGTGTGTCTTGCGTGCCGTCGGGTTGTTTCTGGCTCCTTGCAACCCTAAGGCGGAGCTGTAATGAGGGTTTTCTTAGCAAGATTTGCCATTGCCTTCCCCTGAGGCCGAGAGAGTGTGACTTGCCCAAGGTCACTCTACTTATTAGTATTATTGCACTAAATGCATCTGAGGAAGTAGACGGAAGTCTAGGAAAGCTCATGCCGCCAACTTCTTTCTTTCACTGAGTCTCCAAGGTGCTTCAAGATCTCTCTACTTATTATTAATAGTATTATTATTGCATCTAAATGCATCTGAGGGTCTCTCTACATATTATTATTATTGCATCTAAATGTATCTGAGGAAGTAGACGGAAGTCTAGGAAAGCTCATGCCGCCAACTTCTTTCTTTCATGAGTCTCCAAGGTGCTGCACGATCTCTCCACTTATTCGCTACCTGTCTGAGTCTTGAGCTGTAACTTGGTCAAAGTTTCTTTGTGGGACCGTAACGTCCAGCGGTTGCCAGCCTTCGAAGGAGGTGGACAGCGCCCAAAAGAGAGCCTCTCCTCCTCTCCCAAGCGCCAGGCGTGTGCTCCATGCCGGCCGGGCATCGCAACGACATGCCTGCCATGGCCAGAGGAGTGGGACGGCTGTGCAACGTGCCCGACGTTGGCATGGATACTCTGGCAGTGAAGTCATAGGGACCTCCGTGCCAGTCGGGCACAGCCCTCCTACTTCTCCGGTGGCGGCAGCGATGTTGTTGCACTGCTCCTAAAAAGAGTGGGATGCGTGTTTGTGTGTGTGTCGTTTCTTTGAACTTGGCTGGGAAAATCCTCTTTTGGTTTCTTCGTAGCCAAACGCTCCCAAGTCTTGCGGACGCGGAGACCGGGGCCGGCGTCGCACCTTTGGGTTTCCGGAGATGGTTCTAAGTTGGAGGAGACCTCCAAGGGCCATGCAACCCAACCTTAAACCAAAAGGCCATCCGTCCGTTGAGCGTGCTTTGGTTGCGTCCTCCCGCGTGGCACATTTACTAGTCTCCTTCTTTTGGAGAACTACTCGTCCCTTTCTTTGGAGGGTTCCAGCCGTTGGCTTTGGAGGGACCCCGCCACCCGAAGGGAGAGAAGTCTTCCCAGTTTCTAGAACAATTCCTCTTAGAGCCTTATCCTGCGACGGGAATTGGAAGGATAACCCGGTGGCACACCGACCGAACGCAATTGTGGATGTTCACGTTATTGGTGTGATAGGTTGTTGCACGCAATCGCTGGCAACGGGAATGCATTCCAAACGCAATCCCGCTCCAGTCCAAAAGTAAGTAAATTTGGTGAACTAGCGGATGCACAAATCCTCTCCGCAGGCGATCTTTTCTTCCGAAATGGAGAGGTATCCCTCCTGTGTGATAACCTTTTACGTAATTGCGTTCATTTCTGAATCGACCGCCCTTTTCTTTTCTTCCGAAATGGAGAGGAATCCCTCCCGTGCGATAACGTCCTGGTTTCAGTTCAGCATGAAAACCAACGATTCACCCAGGCCTTCTTCCTGCAGAACTACAATTCCCAGAAAGGCCCAAGGGGAGGGAACGGCTGTCAGTTTGCTTCTCTTCTAGTGTCTTGTGATGCTTCTGAAGCCTTCCTCTTGCAATGGGATTAAACTGGCTGCTCCACCTTTGATAATGGTGCCGTCTTCTCCATTAACATCTTTCTCCGGGGCCGAACTCGTCCTGGAAAGGTTTCCTCGTGAGCCGCATTCCTGCGAAGGACCTCTTGGAAGCTCCCTGGTTTTTCAGGTCCTGGTTCTTTGATGGCCTCCGGTTGATCTTGTTTGCACCAAAGTGTTTCGGTTCCTCTTGCGAGAGGCTGCAAATAAATGCTCCAGCGCCGGCGGATTGCTCTTTTCCTTCCGCCGTTTGCTCTGCTTTCCGTCCTCGTTCCAAATCCGGATGGTGCTATTTGCACCATTGGTTTAAGCGGAGAGGAAAAAGTGACGAGATGAAACTAGAATCCAAAGCCTCCTCGGCCCATTTAGAAACAGAAAAAGGCAGGGAATGGGAGCGTGTCCAAAGGGCACCAAAGGACCTTATCAGACGTCGGAAATTGGAAGTATAAGCCAACAGCGATCCGAACGCAATCCTGGGGTTTCACGTTATTGCGAATTAAAGCATCTCACGCAATTTTGGGCAAAAGGGAAGTCATTCCGAACGCAATCGTGGGTTTTACGTTATTGTGGATTAAAGCATCTCACGCAATTTTGGGGCAATGGGGGGTCATTTTCGGCTAATACGAAGTCATTCCGAACGCAACGGGAATTCACGTCAATTTGAATTGGCTCCATTCGCAACAAAGAGAGACTCCTCCCGTCCGATAAGGTCCTCTGCCTCCACGCTTTGGAAATAAATGCCGTTCGACACCACTTTCATCGCTGCGGCTCCATCCTGTGGAATCGAGGGATTTGTAGTTTCGCCAGGTCTTTGGCCATGAACCCCAGGATTTTGCAGGACGGAGCCGCGGCAGTTAAAGTGGCGCCAAGCTGCGTTCCTTTTGCAACGGAGACGCATCCAAAATCAAATGCGGACCACTTAAATCACCACTTAATATAACATAACCTGGTCTTTCAAAGACTCTGCTCTGGTTGGAACTAGGAACAAAATTCAGGTTGCAATTCTCCTCTGGTTAATTTTAACTTATTCTTTGCATAAAACTTCCTTTATTATTTTTATTGAAAAATCTAGTAGCCAGATCTGCCATAAAACAAACTTTCTCCCCTTCTGTCTCTTTGGTGTTGCATCCGGTGAAAACTTTTATTTTTGCTTCAGAAAAGATTTAAGGAATTGACATTTATAATAATGTTTCCGCCCGGCTTTTGAGTTTTGCTTTCTAATGGATATGTTTTAATACTGTTTTCCATTCCATCCGTGGCTTAATTTTAACTTTCTGTATCTCTTTCGCTGACAAACTTTCAAGCTTTTTTATGGCTTCCGTTTGCAATGTTTGCAAGGACGAAATACTCTCAAGGCACCAGGTCCCTTCCCGTCTCGGAGGCTAAGGAGGGCCAGCCCTGGTTAGGATTTGAACGGTAGACCGGCAATACAATCCCGGATTGTATTTCAGAGGAAAGAACTGGCAAAACCACCTCCGAGGAGTCCTTGCTCTATTTAGGACTAGCCTAGATACCCTAAAAGTATTGCTTCCCTATCTGATCTTGGAAGCTAAGCAGGGTCAGCCCTAGATAGTCCTTGGGCGGGAGACCATCGACGCATCCGAGGCTGCATTTCGCAGGAAGGAACTGGCAAAAAAACATTTCTGAGATCTCTTGCCTAAGGAGTTTATCACACGGGAGGAATTTCTCCCAATTTTGAATGGAGCCAATTCGAATTCACGTCAATTCTCTAGTTTGGCGAATTTTACGTGAAATCCGATTGAGTTCGGAATGCGTTCAGAATGACTTCCCATTTCCCGAAAATGACCCCCCGTTGCCCGAAATTGCGTGAGACGCTTTAATCCGCAATAACGTAAAACCCCATGATTGCGTTCGGAATGACTTCCCTTTTGCCCGAAATTGCGTGCGATGCTTTAATTCGCAATAACGTGAAACCCCAGGATTGCGTTTGGATCGCCCTTGGATTATACCCCTCAATTCCGTCGTATGATAAACTCTTAAGACAACCCTATGAAATTCATGGGGTCCCCGTAAGCCAAGAGGAGATTTGACGGCACAACAAACCCAAACAAACAACGGAAGCAGCGGCAAATACAAGGCTGCAAGGCCTCCGCCGCGAAAATCCTCGGTTTCGTCCCACTAACTTGGCCTGTTTGGCTCCGACTGAGACCTAATTTAATGAGAAAGTCCCTTTTCCATTCTTCTGCTCCAGGGTCAGAAACCCTGATCTCGAACGCAGATCTTGGGCAGAGCCAGCCCCGGAGCAAACGGAGCTCTCCGGCAAAGAATCGGTACCGTCTCCTTCCCTCTCCGAGGCTTTGATAATCGGGACCCCCGAAAACGAGAAGAGGAACGCTTTCCTTATTTTTGTGTGTCCTTAAAGCCAGCGGTTGCTCTGGGCTCCGGGAGGTTTTCCTAAATAACATTTGTCGAACGTTTTGCTCCTTCGAAAGGACGTCGCATCGGGATCCCCGAGGGCCATCCGGTCGGACCCTCGGCTTGCCAAAACCCACAGCCGAAGCAACCCATCTCATCTGTCTTTGGAAACCTCCCTTTAAAGAGTCCTTCCGTGGCCTTTTCGGGGAATCTAGTCAGCTGTTAAACAGCCCTTATCACCCAATGTTTCCAAATGCAATCTCTTTTCTTATCGTTTGCACCAAGAGAAGGCAAGCTCCGTCGGAAAGGTCTCCAGGGATGGCAACCGTATTATCGCCTCTCAACCCATCCCTTCGTCGGGATAAACATCCCTCGGCTCCCGGGAGGATAAATTAAATATATTTTCGTGGAAGAGAGATGCACAAAAGCCATACTGCCTCATGGCACAGAAGGCTGGGATGCTCTCCAAAGGACGCAGGAAACGGACGCTTTCTGGTGCGCCCAAAAACGCAGATTTAATGCCATACTCTCCAGTTGTCTCGAAATGGCGGGGACAGACCCACGGCTTATCCGATCCTGGGAAAGTATATTGTGTGTGTTTCTTGGTGTGTTTTTAAATCTGTTCCAACAACGAGGATAAAAACAAAGTGGCACCTTTTCTTCCACGCTAAGCCTGCAAAAGGCCCAGGCTTTGCCTATGAAAGGTTATTTTTCGTATCAGAATGTTATTTCCTAGGGTTTCATATCAAAAGCTTATTTCCTAGGATTTCCCAGGATCGGGTTATTGAAGGAATTGATAAACCAGATAACTTGAATTATGTCCCAGATAATTCAAGACAACCAGAGGCCATGCCATTAAATCTGGAAAGCAACAGCTTCTTGCAACCTTTGCAGAGGATCGCTGCCTCTTTATATCATACAACAGTATGGTTTTCGTGCTTCTCTCTTCCACAAAAATACATATTTATTTATCCTCCCGGCAGCCGGAGGATGTTTAGCTTGGAAAAGAGATGGATTGAGAGGCGATAATACGATTGCCGTCTTTGAATTAAATCTTCATTTTTAGAGCACTGGAAAGCAACGGCTTCTTGGCAACCTTTGCAGAGGTCGCTGCCTCTTTGTGTCACAGAGCCATGCAACTTTCACGCTCCTCTCTTCCACAAAAGCGCTTTTGCTTTGGGGGGGAAAAACACCCCAAAGCCTCTAATAAGAGTATAGTTTGGACAGAAAAGGGAGCGAAGCATGAAAACCAGACATAAAGAGGCGGCGATCCTCTGCAACGGTTGTGAGAAACCGTCGCTTTCCACGATGGCACTTCTGTTTGGAAACACCCAAAGCCCCTAAGAGTGGATTTGGGACTTTGTGGGGCGCATCGCTGCCATTTCATGAAAGTGGGTCCTTAATCATTGGAGGACTAGTCGGCGCATGCCTCGTTGTGCCGCAGCAGCCGTGCAAGCGCATGGGAAGCGAATGGTACATCCCTGCCGCCCTTCTTTGGGAGAGGAATGGTAGATCCCGGGCAGCCCTCCCCGTTCATTCATGTTGCTGCTGCGACGTCTGGAGCCTGAACATGGCTTTGTCTGGGCTCCAGCGTCCGGCCGAGCCTGGCTTTGCCAAGGTCTGGCTTTGCGTCTGGCCACCCTGGATCTCCGAGGGGCCTTTCTCCCGGTGAAGGCACCCTTGGCACTCCTTCGCCAAGCCGGCCGGGGCTTCGAGGGCTGGCAAGGCACCTTTGCCGCCCGGGATGGGAGCATGAGGCAACGGCTGGGCGATCGCAAAGGTTTCGGGGACGGAAGAGGAGGCCGCAGCAAACCGGGGGTGAGTCTCCGAGCCCGGAAAGCAAATCCATTTTGTGTGCGTGTGTGCATAGGTGTGCAATGGGGTTTTCTATAGGGCACGCGACTGACAGAAAGGTGTCTCGACGCAAAGGCTCCCCATTCTCTGGAGAGGCGCAGCCGCGACGCATTTATTTATTGCAATCGGTCGCAAGGACGCATCGACCGCAAAGCCGCTCGTGACGCGTTTATTGATCGGCCGAGCTACCGACGGCTTTTATCCTCTCTTGCGACGTTGGAGGCAACATTGGTGCTTTTACCTCTTTTCCCCATCCTTAAATCCTAACGACAGCTCTGTGAGGTAGGCCAGGTTCTGTGTTAAAGAGCGTCTCCACCTTTCATCGGCATGCACCCTTCTATATTATCGATTATTGATTAAACCTTTTCAGGAGCCGTGAGACTCTTCGGTTTGGTTTTGCAGCAACAGATTGGCTCTCTGGGCCATTTTGGGCGTTTTAAGCGGCACGGTTACCCGAATGCAAGAACTCCAACACAACCCGAAATGAGAACAGCCGCATCTGGGCAAAATGCAGGTTAAATTGTCATAATTTTCCCACTATTGATTTTTAGCACTTTCGCCCGAGGAAGAAGGAGCAGCGGAGCTTCGAAGGCTCGCAACACGCATTGTGCGCATTCGGGTCGCCCCGGCTAAAGTTGTCTCCGTCTCGCGGATTTCCAGGAAAGGAGACATTGGTCCAAAACGCAGAAATCGTCCGGCTTGAGACCGCTTTAACTGGCTCGGTGCTATGGAATCCTGGGAATTGTCGTTTATCATTTGCAACAGAGCGCTCCGGCGGAGGAGGCGAAACGTCTCCGGAAAGGACAGTTTCCAGAATTCCCCAGCGTTGAGTTAAAGCTGGGTTTATTTCGTTCTCGGGATAAGGACAGTCGGCACCCCCTCTTTGGGTTTGGGTTGGTTTGGGTTTGCGGCACAAGGGTCCCCCGTCGACGGCTCCGCCGACCCGGATTAAAACAGGCAATATTAAGGCACGGCCAAAATGACAAACGTTTATTCATCATGGTTAACACCATTGCGTTGTTGTGGTTGTTGTTGTTGTGGTGCGCCTTCAAGTCATGATGGCGACCATAAACGGGTCTTTTTTGGAAAGGTTTGTTCGGAGGGGTTTTTTTTGGCGTCGCCTTCCCTTGAGGCTGAGAGAGTGTGACTTCTTGCCTAAGGCCACCCTGTAGATTTGCATGGCATAATAATAATAATAATAATAATAATAATAATAATAATAATATAGCTATAATTTTTAGTCATTATTATTATTATTATTATTATTATTATTAGGTGGAAGTTACCCAAAGCCCTACAGATCAATATAATTCCATCTTAAACTGGAGCAGACCCGAAGTCATTTAAACACAAGAAGACTTGGCAAGACTTGTGCAAAAGGGTTTTGTCATTCCTTTCCCCGAGGCTGAGAGAGTGTGACTCGGTCAAAGTCACCCAGTGCTTTAGGGTCAGCGTAAGTCAGAAAGCGCTTGAAGGTACACAACAACGACAACGACAACAACGTTCCATCTCAAACTCATCCATTGACTTTCATGGCCGAGCTGGGAATCGAACCCGGGTTATATTGATCTGTAGGGCTTTTGGGTAGCTTCCCCCTAATAATAGTAGTAGTAATAATAATAATAATAATAATAATAATGACTATAAATTATAGCTAAAAAATTCATATCAATGGAATTATATTGATCTGTAGGGCTGGGGTAGCTTGGTTCCCCAATAATAATAATAATAATATGGCTATAAAAATTTATATCAATCCAATTATATTGATCTGTAGGGCTTTGGGTAGCTTGTTTCCCCCCAATAATAATAATTAATAATAATAATAGGCTATAAAAATTCCTATCAATGGAATTATATTGATCTGTATATAAGGCAATAGCCATTAAATCAGAGAACGGGGAGTCATTTAATGCTTGATGTTTGGATATTTTAATGGTATTTAAGTTTGTATTAGTGCCTTTTGTCTAGGTTGTCACGAAATACGATAAAATATGATAAAATTAATTTTGAAAAGCTTTGGTTCAGGGGATGACACGTAGCTCACGTTCTGCTTTTCCCTGACCCCAGGGCTCTGGGTTCAAGTGATGCTATCTCCCCCGACTTGAGAAACGCTCCGTCCTTTGCCTCTTTCTGGCTCCGAAGGACTGCGTTTTGGCTGGAAAAGTCCAGGGTCACCCAAACCCCGAGGACGTTTTCCGTCTTTGGGAGTCTTGTCTCGACACGTCCGGACCAGGTGCCAAAGCCTCAAAACATTGCAGCTTGACTCACCCAAATCCTGAACGTTGTAGTCGGCAGTTGCACAAACACACAACAAAAAGCGTGACACAATGAAGGCCTTGCTCCCGAAAAATAATTCTGTCCCCCCGAAATGAATTTACCTTCCCTCTACAAGCTATTATTATTATTATTATTATTATTATTATTATTATTCACTATATTATTATTATTATTATTATATTATTATTATTATTATTATTATTATAAAACTATTATTATTATATTATATTATATTATTATTATATTATATTATAATATTATATTATTATTATATTATTATACTATAGTATATTATTATACTATAGTATATTATTATATTACATTATTATTTATTATTATTATATTTATTATTATATTATATTATAATATTATATTATATTATTATAATATATTATATTATTATTATATTATTATACTATAGTATATTATAATATTACATTATTGTTTATTATTATTATATTATATTATTATTATATTATTATACTGTAGTATATTATTATATTATATTATTATTTATTATTATTATTTTTATTATTATTAATATTATATTATTATATTATATTATTATTATAATATTATATTACATTTATTATTATTATTATTATATTTATTATCATATTATATTATAATATTATTATATTATATTATATTATTATTATATTATAATATATTATATTATTATATTACTGTATTATTATACTATAGTATATTATTATATTACATTATTATTTATTATTATATTTATTATTATATTATAATTTTATATTATTAATATTAATATATTATTATATTTATATAATAATATATTATATTATAATATTATTATTATATTATTATATTAAGTATTATAATAATGTAATAATATAATTATAATATTATAATTATAATAATATACAGCTTTTGTTATCTGTGGATGGTCCTGGGACCAAACCCCAATGGATAACAAGGGCCCATTGTATACATATATGTGCATATGTGTGTGTATATATATATATATATATGGTGTGTGTGTGTGTGTTACACACATATATATGTGTGTGTAACATACATATATCTTATGTATTATATACATATATGTTATGTATGAATACCCAAATTCTTGGGGGCAAGGAGGTTACAGTTGTAAACTGCTTAGACACTCCTTGGAAGCAGTATATAGCAGTATATAAATGAAGCTGTTTGCATTATTCCATAGAAAGTTTATTTTTATCTATTTTACTGATTTTACACAGTATATATTTTTGTACAGTATATATATATATATATATATATATATTGTACAATATATGTATTTGTACAGCTCTATACAAATCTACAGCGCTACATATAATATAAAGCATAATAATAATAATAGGGACTTGGGTCATTTTGCAGCTGAGGGGACCTCAAGAGATGTTTTCTATCCAAGATCCATTCCACCGATCCCTTGCCTTTCATCCCTTCCCGGCCATCCTTGACTTTTTGCAAGGATCCCTGGAGGAAGGAGATGCCCAAACATCTCTCTCTGCGGGCGTGTGCGCACGGGAGTGTGCGTGTGTGCAAAGGGCACGTGGCTTCCTGCCTCGGCGACACCTTTGTTTACCTCCTTTGCCCTCCTTTGAGTCACCGGGCAAAACGTTTCCTGGAAAAGAGGGAAGGCGTGGGCCAAACAAGTCACGGAGAGCCCGGGAAATGCCCCAAAAATGCCCGGGCAGATGCTTGAGTTGGCCAAATAGGGGATCAATACTGCGACCGTCGCATCTGAGGAAGTAGACTAAAGTCTAGGAAAGCTCATGCTGCCACTTTCTTTCAATGAGTCTCAAAGGTTCTGCAAGATCTCTCTACATAGTACTATTATTATCTCATCTAAATGCATCTGAGCAAGTAGATGCAAGCGTACGAAAGGTCCTGGTGCCAATTTCTTCCTTTGGTTCAGTCCCAAAGGTGCTAGAAGATCTCTCGACGTATTATTATGACTATTATGATTGCATCTAAATGCAGCTGAGGAAGTAGACTGGAGTCTAGGAAAGCTCATTCTGCCACTTTCTTTCTTTCAGGGAGTCTCAAAGGGGCTACAAGATCTCTCTGCAAAATATTATTATAAATATTATTATTGCATCGAAATGCGTCTGAGTCTAGGAAAGCTCACGCTGTCAATTTCTTTCAGCGAGTTTCAAAGGTGCCGCGAGACCTCTCCGTGTGTTGTCGCTGGTTGTGTCCCTTTCCCAAATTGTGCTTTTGTTTAATCCGTTTGCAACGTCCGTCGCTGGTTTTGTGCCGTTTCCGAGCTTGGCTCCGCTTGCAGGTAACCAGGCGGCATCGACGTCTGTGCGTCTCTCTCTTTGTGTGCGCTGGGCTTTGGAAACCTAATGCTTCGGTGCCACGGTCCCCGGCTTCGGTTCCTGCTGGAGATTTCTCTCGGCAAGAAAGGAAGGAAGGAAGGAAGGTGTGGAAAAGTGAGAAGACGGAAGGGAAAGCCTGGGCTGGGCGAGCCGAGACGGAGGCAGGCAAGTCCCGGCAAGAGACACCCTCCGCGCTCCTTTTCCGGCCTCGGAGAGCCTTTACTCACTCCAAACCCCAAAGACCTGCGGCTGAGTCAACGCTCCGTCACCGAGGTCCCACCCCGAACCTTTCCGAATCGCCCGGACGGAGCCTCCGCCGCCCTCTTTTCCTGGCTCTGGACGTCGGCCAAAGTGGGGAGCGCACGGAGGCCGAAGCCCCGGTGAGTCTGGTGCCGAGGGAGGGTCGTTCGGCGACGGTATCCGGACCGCTTCGGGGCGTCTCCGCCGGAGGCCCTCGGCGTCTCGGCTTTCACGGTGGTTAAAAATTCAGCAGCCGCCTCGGCCGAGGCCCTCGCTGCGCTCCTCTCTGTCGTCCTCAAAGGGCAAAATGGCACCCTTTCCCTGCCGTCCTTGCGCCCCTTTCCCAAAGATGAACCACTCTCTGGCCTTCTTTGCCCCGCTGCCCCAAACCTTTCCAAGCCTCCATCCGCCCCCAATTTGATGTCTTTGCCTCCAGCTCCCGGCTGCCTCCTTTCCTCCTTGTGGCTTCTTTCCTGGATGGGTTTCAAAAATTCGGAGATACAGCGACGGAGGAGAGGCGGCAAATATCGACACGGCAATCGCTTCCGGCGGCAAAGCAAACCCTGGCGGCAGCAAGGCCTGGATTTGGGGAGGTTTTGGGGATGGACGGCAGAATAGAGCGGCACTATTCCTTCCCTTGGTCTAGACGCTATACTTCTATTGATGCAGCCTAGAATCGCATTGGCCTTTTTAGCTGCCGCATCGCACTGTGGTCTCATGTTCAACTTGTGGTCTACTTGGACTCCTAGATCCCTTTCGCACGTAGTTTCATTCAGGTGTCCCCCATTTTATATCCAAACTGCACCGTTTGCAGACTTTGGAATTCGGCGCCGTTTTGTGGATTTTGGGATTGGTCATATTTTTCTGTACGGCCAACAGGGTTTCCCATAAATACAGTTGCAGTTCAAGAGGTATTCTGTTAAATAATAATAATAATGTGATTGTGTATTTATAGTTCTTTGTGGGTCTTTCGGTCCGTGTGGCCGCGTCCTGGAAAAGTTTATTTGTGTGGCATCTGTGGCTTTGGCGTCTTTGGAGAAGACGGTCGTGTGTATTTGTTTGCGCCAAAAACTGCTTTTTCTGCACGTATTTCAAAGAAAAAGGGGGGGGAAAAATATCACCAAAGAAAACGAGATTTCTGTTTAAAATGTTATTTTCTGCTGCTTTTCTACGCAAAACAGCACTGTGCCCATTTTGCATGGGACAAATCCCAAACCGTGACGCTTCTCGTCGGTCCAGGATTCCTCTTAAAAGGATTTTAGATTTTTAAAAACATGGTTTTCGACTATTCTCCCCGTCCTTATTGCTAGCAATATCTTGCATCTGGAGGACAGAGATTTGAGCGATTGGATCTGCTTTGGAGGAATGGTGCGGCTGGGTCCTCCGTGGAAAGATTTGGGTGCCTTTTGGGGATATATATATTTTTTTGGAGAGACCGGAGGAATCGGCAACGCGGCGTCGATAATGTTGTGCGAAACCTGTAAAACCGCAGATCCTGTGTTCGAGGATGCCGTTTTAGATCCCAGGAAAAAGACGATTTACCGGGGAAAGGAAAAGCAATGCGCCGCGAAATGCATGCGAAAGCTGCAGAGACTTTATGCGAATGCGGAGTTTGCGTATCGTCTGATTGTTTCAAATGTTTCTTTTCACTTCTGGGGAGGAAAAAAAAGGACCGAACTCGATTGGAAATTGCCTTTCGGCCTTCTCTGGCGATGGACTTTCGGCTCCGCATCGCAATTTCCGACGCGCTTTAAAGGCTTTCCAAACTGAACGGTGCGAGTCGGGACTCTCAGGGCCCTGGATGATGGTTTTACGTATTCGCTTTGCGAAGTTGCGGCATTGCCAAACGCCCCATCGTTTCTGCTCCGTTGTTTTCATCCGTCGTTTCTTCCAAGTGAGTGCTTAGGAGGCGTTTGCACTGGAGAAGTAATCCATTTTGGCACCACTTTAAGTGCCCTGGTGGTGCCAAACTGGGTTATTTCTCCACCGTGGATGCAGCCTTAGGACGTTATCCGACGATGGAAATTGGAAGTATAATCCAATGGCAATCCGAACGCAATCGTGGGGTTTCACGTTATTGCGAATTAAAGTATCTCACGCAATTTCGGGCAAAAGGGAAGTCTTTCCGAACGCAATCGTGGGTTTTACGTTATTGCGAATTAAAGCATCTCACGCAATTTCGGGCAATAGGGAAGTCTTTCCGAACACAATCTTGGGGTCTCACATCGTTGCGCATGAGCGTATCTCACGCAGGACATTATCCGACGTCTCAATTTCAAACAGAAACAGTTAGCAATTACGTGAATTCGCAATTGCGTCAATTCCAATCGCGTCCGGGACGCATTCTGAACGACTTCCCTTTTGCCCGAAATTGCGTGAGATGCTTTAATTCGCAATAACGGGAAACCCCAGGATTGCGTTCGGATCGCCGTTGGATTATACTCCCAATTTCCGACGTCTGATAATGTCCGCAATTTCGGGCAACGGGAAGCCATTCTCGTATTTGAGAGTGTTTTTGTCAATTTTGGAGAGTTTTCTTAGGGCTCATTCGCTCAGACCATGGAATCCTGGGAGTTGTAGTTTACGGGGGCACTGGAGTTTGATGGCTAAGGGGGCTAAACGCCGTTTTCCTAACTGCAAATCCCAGGCTTCGCATTGCTATTCCAGCCGATAATGTGGGAATATGGCACCGTAATATAGGAATATGGCACCGTAACCGGGTAGTATTACTGGGTCCTTAGCGTACCTATCGTTCCGGCTCCGCAAAAGGGTTACCTACCATTGCGTTATTATCAGTTGTCGACAAAGTTTGCGCAAAATCGGTTCCGGATGGCACCAAGGACTACGATGTATTCCTGGGCAGATCGAGGGCCGAAAGGAGAGGCGGCTCGGAGCACGTTTCTCCCAAATTGTGCCAATTGCTAACCTTCTCAAGAGGCATTTCAATGGGGAGAAAGCTCCATATGGAAACTGGGAAACCACCAAGCAAGAAGAGTATCCTGGGATAAGAAATCCTTGCTTCGGGAAGTGGGATATTTGGACTACAAAGGGACCAAAGCACCCCACCGTTATTTTATACACATTTAATACAAATTTCCCCAATTAATCCTGGGCCACCCCATTTTATGCTTTTAAAATAATCCAGTTTATCTCTCTTTCCTCCCACTTTCCCCGTCTATCCTCGGCTTACCTCCGTCGCTGTGAACTGAGTTCAAGTGCAAAAACAGTTTGCAATTCGTTCGGCAAAGGGAGAGGAACGGAAGGGAATAATAATAATAATAATAATAAAAAATAATAATAATGATTAATAATATTCTCCTTCCCTGTAGGGTGAGGCAAAAGCAAACCGTTGCACTGTCTCCTCGACGGTGTGTTCCTTTTTGCGTTCACAACGTTTGCCGTTCGGCTACGCTCCCGCGTTGTTTGGCCGCGTGTGTCTGTGAAAACGTCGGACGGCGTGGAGTCTCCGACATGCCATAATACCATTTTAATCCTTGCTGAAAGCTAATGAGGTTTCAGTCTTGATCCTCCTGGTACTGCAAAAGCGGCTGCAAAAAAGTCCCCCCGAAAAAGCACTCGCCTTTCAGATCCGGAAGCAAAAGCTTTGCGTTTCGGAACAGGGACCCCTGCGTTCCGAAATGCACAAAGTCACCTTCAAAACAGCAAAGATCTGGAGGGCTGCTTGAATGCTTTTTAATGGCTTTGCAAATATATTTTTGTCCCCAAATTGTGTTGCACTGCCCTCTGCCGGTTCGGTCGATCCCCTTTCTATCTTATATTTGGATTTTTTGGTCTTTCTTGGGGAGTTCGGTGAGGTTTTTTAGGAAATCTGCCTCCTAATGTAATCCCAATTTGGCAAGACAGTCGTCATCGTCATTGCTGTTGCAAACGTTTGAGTTCAAAATGCAAATATAGTTTGCGCTCAGTTCACTTTGCCGAGGATGGGATCGCATCCTTCCCAGTCGTTTCCGGCAAAAGCAAACCGCTGCATCCTCTCCTAGCTTGTGCGTTGTTCCTCTTCGTTCACAACTTTTGCCGTCCTGGACCAAACTCTGACGTTCCCTTCCGATACGTGTCTCGGTTTCCGTCTCCGAAATCTTGGAGGGTTTGCGACAGCCCTTTGAGGTCGGTCAGGCCAATTCGGGTTGCAGCGGTCGAAGCCGGTTGAGGACCGAAGGGGAAAAGTGGGAGGAAGAGGGACATTTAAAAAGTGGGATGGAAGAGGATCAATCGGGACTTTCCTTCCAAATGGGGACGTTTGGAGGGTTTGCGTCTGGCTTGTCCGGGAAGAGAGTTTCGGAGACGGGGAGCAGCCGCCAAGAAGCCCCCGTCCCCCAAGTTTCCATATCTCTGGCGGGACGAAGAGAAGGGTCTTTCCAGTGGCTCTCCCCTAGACTTATATTTGGGAATGCAGCCTTGGACCCTATATAGCCCTCCTTTATAGGTCGCAACGAATCGCGCTTGGAAAACAACCGACCGGCAGCCGACGCTGTGTTTAAAATAGCCCTCTCTTCGGGGAGACCGGACCTCTCTCTCCGTGACTTTTGGGGCCGGTCCAACGCGGAGCTCGCTCACAATCGGAGGAAACGCCGCGGTCGCTGGCGCATTGTTCTCCCGCAGACACTGATTTCCTTTGCCTCGCGAGGGAGGACCGTCGCCGGCTTGGAGTGATCCGCGGACGTCGATTGGAGAGAAGGACCTCGGGATCAAGGCATTATTCCTGCACAAAAAGAGATGTGCAAGTCTGGAAGGATTAAGTGTGCATGGGTCCTCGGTGCGTAAGGAGAGCCAGGCGCGCACCGGTCAAACCATTGGAGGAAGAGGAAAAGGACTGGGCTGTGGAAAGCGCACGATCCTTTATGAGTCTGAACAAAGCCTCGGGTTTGGATCTGTTTCCCAACTTGATGGTGCATTGCAATGGGACGTGCGACTGAAGGGTATTGTCTAGTATTCTTTTAACTGTATGTATTTTTAAATGTTGTACTCCGCCCCGATTGCTCACCCAGAGGGGTGGAATATAAATAAATATGTATTATTATTATTATTATTATTTTGGTGTGCTATGTATTTTATTATTTATTATTTTTATTATTTATTTATTTGTTATTTATTTCCAAAACGTATATCCCGCCTTTCTCCTGCGGTGGGACTCAAGATGGGTCACAGCTAGTAATAACTTATTATATTATTATTATTATTATTATTATTTAATATTATTATTATTATTATTATTATTATTATTTGTACTCCACCTCTCCCTATATTAGTTACTGTTTTAATTTAATTGTGATTTAATTCTCATTTTATTATTATTATCTATTATATATGTCTATAAGTGTGTCTGTATGTTTATATATATATATATGCATATATAGTATTATAAACTGTGTGTGTGATATATATACACATATGTCTGTGTGTGTGCATGCACATGGATAGATAGATAGATACCTAGATAGATAGATAGATAGATAGATAGGATATTTTGATTTCATTGTGTCTTTTCAGAAGATGATATTCTTGCAGGCAGGTTGGAGAACCGTGGGCTAAACAATAATACTATTAGGTGGGTTTGTAAATGTTTTTCCAATACTGGAAGTACTTAGCAATGGTTGCTCTTTCTCCCGGAGAGAAATGGGGTGCCTCGCGGTTCTGTTTTGGACACAGCGTTGCTTAACATCTCTGTGAATGGCTTGGATGATGGAGTAGTAGACAGGTTTATCCAAATTATAGATGACACTCAATGTTTATGGAGGGGTATATCTAAAACCGCAAAGGACAGGATCGGAACTGGAAATGAGAGGTTGGAGAGCTGGCCTAAAACTCACAAAATGCATTCCAACAAGGAAAAATTTAATCCGAGACAGGAAAAACGAAATGCCCAAATCGGGGATGAAGGGGGGAAACCTTGAAAGCGGGGCGTGCAAAAAGCATCCCGGGGTCCAAACATGAGCCGACAATGTGAGCCAACAATCCAAAATCTTGGATTTCGGGGACTTGGCTGTTTTCCGGAAGTGGAGGAAGACTGTCACATCTTGTCGGACTAGAGTTTGGGGGGAAAGCCTCTTTTTTGGATGACACTTTGCAGAACTCTCCATTCCTCTGCCCTGGATGAGGGACTCTGGGGAGCGATACGTTGCCAAAGAGGAAAAAAAGAGGAATTTCCCCCAACTTGGTTCAGGTGAAAAATGAATTGCAAAACATAGATTGGTTCATATCTCTCTGTGTGGGGCAAATAATTCATTTCCATAGGAAGGCATGCAAAACGGTCCGTGCGTGTGGCGCACCCCGTTTCCATCCCTCTCGAGACGAAGCGATGTCTTTCTGCGCTCACCGCCTTCTCCCCTCCGTTGCCTTTGCCCCCAGGTATGCCACCACGCCGAGTGCCAGCGGCTGAACCGCACGGCCCCCTTGCACTTGTGTGAGGCGTGCGACGGACGCTTCCATAGCGCCATGCACTTTGACCGCCACATCCGCTTCGACCTGCCTCCGCAAGGTGAGGAACGCCGGGGACTGGGGACGATGGTGGTGGCATTGCGATCCTGTCTTGGAGAGCGGCCACCCTCGACCCTCTCCGGTGACTCGGACGCTTCCGCTTTGCAGGTTCGATCCTGGCACGCAATGTCTCCACCCGGTCGTGCCCGCCGCGGACCAGCCCCGCTTCCGACGTGGACGAGGAAGAAGAAGGTCTGCTTGATGGAAAAGGGTGAGTCTCGAACACCTTAAACCAAGATGACTCCTCTCAGGTAGGAAAATAGTGCTTCACAGGCGAAGCTAGTTTTCTGAATGCAGGGGACAGGATTTCCTTCTTCTCCATCAAGAGAAGAATTCAAAACGGATGCCCAAAGGCAAACCATGCGCACGATGCACGAAGCAATCGACTGTTCCAAGCGTGCATTTGGATGCAATTCTGCAAAAGCACGTAAAGCAAAGGTAGAGAAGGTTTTTTGGATTCAGTTCCCGTTGGTTGCATCTCAGTAAATGGAACAAATAAAAAAAGCGAAGGGAGTGGGATGGAGAAAATAAAAGCGGCTAGCAAATATCAGGTTTAGCCGCATTATTTTGCACCATCTGGGAGCGAATGAAACAGCATCTTTCCTGCCGGGATTGTTAAGGAGGAAACGTCTCCTGCCTTTTTCGCCAGAGGCGTTTTGCTAAAATGAAAGGATTGCAAAGTGGGTTGGGGGAATATTTTACTTTCAACACTGATCTGACTGTTTGTCTGTCTTTTCAGGGACAAGAAGAGCTCCGCGCTGAAGCTTCCCAAAAAGAAAGCCAGGAGGAGACACACCGACGTAAGCGTTCTTGCTTTCTCTCAACGGCCCTTTTGGAAAAGCATTTGAAAAGTAATAGCCGCATGCTCAATTGGACCCCCAGCCTTTTGGCCCAAAAATAAAGAAATTGGGCGCATCCAGTTTAGTCCACGAACCATGCCATTCCCAGCCCTGTTGAAATGCCTTCCGCAATGAAAATTAAAACAAGGCCCCTGCTATATATCTTTTGCAATCCCAAATCAGTTGCGTTTTTAAAACAGTTCTTTCAGAAGCTTTGAGAATTGTGCTAGGAATGTTCCTTCTTTTTAATGCCAGGTTTTTCCTGGAAACAAGGCAGGATAGTGATAAACTGCTTGGATACTGATGTGCGCAAATGTATTTATTGCTCAGTATGGACTTCCTCCTTTTATAAAAAGCAAACCGCTTTCATGACAGTCTGAATGTCAGGAGAAGCTTCCGCTCGCCAACCGTGTGGATTGGCAAAACTGGCACCTAGGAACAATTTGTTTTAAAATGGCCCTCCTGGTCAGGATCTGGGGGGCAAGAGAGGCCTTTTGGGGTGAACCGTGGCAAGGAAATGCACACGATGCATTAAGACCTTTTGGGAGGAGGACGGTCATGACTATACAGAGAAGCAAACCTCCTTTCCTGCCCGCTGCATTTCTCAGAGATGCATTTCTCGGAGGTGAGGAGGTCCATCAGGAAACCCCCGACAATAATCCCAGACGTTGTTGTTGCCAAGAGTCTCGGGAGCCATGTGCCGACTCGAGGCGTCGCGCAGGATGGGAGCGGATTCGGATTAAACGTCTTGCCCCACGCAGCTGTATCTCTCTTGCAGGATCCCAGCAAGGAGTGCTTCACCTTGAAGTTTGATTTCAACGTGGACATCGAGACGGAGATCGTGCCGGCCATGAAGAAGAAGTCCCTGGGGTAAGGCACGCGTGCGCATAGCCTCGGCGGACATCGGTCCTTCCGTGAGATCCTATGGGAAAACAGGATTCAAGCGAGAGTTATGTTAAATTCAAATGTAAACATAACCCGCATATTCAGGTTTATCACACCGAATTGCTACAATAACGCGAAGTGAAACAGAAGTTAAAGTGGAGACGTCGCATTTTACTTTTGGGATGCTCCGAAAGTACAAAGCTGCCGTCTTCCTCCGCTTTATTTTAACCGCATTATTTCACGTTAACCGCGACGTCGCGGGATAAACTTTCGGGCATCTCTGGGTCTTCTCTAGTTTAACTCTTGTTTAAACCCCGTTTTCCCGCAGTGTGATAAACTCCAACGAGGCTTTGGAAACGTTTCTTTTGGGGGGGACCATAACTCCCAGCCTGTAGCGCCAGATGCGCATTAATGCGCCCAAAGTGGACGAGTGCCGATCCGCTGAATGCGAGGCATCCATGTGGTCCGTGCCTTGGTCCCTTGTTGGCACAGACCCAGCCTGTAGTTTGGGGGTGACCCCAGAAGATTGCGTTCTTGGCACAGCAGCCTTGCCCGCCCGAACCCACATATCTATGGGGCGGCAAGAGTCCTGTCTTGATCCTCTCTGCTTTTTCCCCTCCTTCTCTCTTTCTTCCCAACCCAGCGAAGTGCTGCTGCCGGTGTTTGAGAGGAAAGGCATTGACTTGGCCAAAGTGGACATCTACTTGGACCAGTCCAACACCCCGCTTTCGCTCAACTTCGAGGCGTACCGCTTTGGGGGGCACTACCTGAGGGTCAAAGGTAAGCGGCGGCGGAGTGGATGGACCCCGTCTTTGGGCAAAGATATGAGCCGGGGGTTAGGAATTCAGTTACCGCCGTTCCTTGAGAAGTTGCACGTGAATGAGCTGCTACCAAAGTTTTTAAAATTTTATTTCAAAAGGGAAGAACACCATTGTAATGGCCTATCCGGATAGTTTTTAATCATGATTTTTAAACATGAACTTTATATTTAATTATGGTCCTATGTATTGTAGCAAAATAAAAATAAAGATTTTTATTTGCACCCCGCTTTTTGTGAGAACAATCAAAGCGGCTAGCAGCACGTAAAATAATACAAGTATAATCTGTACAAATAGCCCACCCTTAAAAAGAGACTAAACAATTATTAATATTCTAACGTTAGTTAAAACTCCTATATCTCCATAAAAATATAACATCAATATTAATAGTAGGCAACATTATCACAACCGGCAACTCCGACCGTTTAGGGGCCACACAACTATATATAAATATTGCATAGGGATGTTGCTTAATATGTGCATTTTGCGTAACAATTGTGTTTTAACTATGTTGTAACCCACCTTGGACTAATAATAATAATAGATGTTATTTATATCCCACTTTATATATATTTATATATATTTATATATATAAATATATCCCATTTATATCCCACCTTTCCAGAAGGATCAAGGTCAGTTACAATAGGATACATCAATAAATACATAACACATAACCTAAATTACACATCTCCTTATCCCTTAGTTTAAAAACTAAAATACCAGCATTATAAATACAAATTAAAATCAATTTAAAGTAAGACGAGATTGGGGAGAGGTATTTGGGCAAACGAAGGGCAATCTGCATCAGGGTAACGGTGAGGTCAGTCTGGAAATATTATTAATTATTATTATATTATTATTATTAGCGTTTCTGTGTTTAAACTGTTGATTTAGTTTGGGATCTCCGTTGGGAAGGAACCCGGTTGACCTCAAACGTTTCTCCATAAGAGAAGCTGAACGGTTATGTTTGCAAAGCGTCTCAGATGCACCAAGAAATGCCGGCTTCAAAGCTGACAAAAGTTACATTTTTAAGGGGACTACGGCTTCCCAGCCGAGTTGTCCGCCAGAGTTTGGAAAAATTCCTTTTTTGGAGATTCCTATTAAGGCAATAGTTCCTTTTTCCCGGGCTATATAGATCTGCCGTATCCTGAGAGTTGTCATCTGGGGGGAGGAAAAGAGAGAATTTTTGCATGCTCTGCATGCAAAGAATAGAAAGTTGCCCCAATGAGGTCTGTTTGGGAACGGTTTCCCCGGGGTTTAAGCCATCTTATGATTTCTCCTCTTCTTTGCAGCCAAACCGGGGGATGAGCTGAAAGTGGAGCAAGCCGTGAAGGACTTCCGGTCGCTCAGTCTGCCCATCCTTCGGCCGCCGGGCATCGGACCCCCGTCCTTCCCCTGCACCCCTTCGCTGGACCGCCTGGAACAGCTCTCCCTCCGCAGGGAAAATGCCGATATCCTGGTAAAAAAAAGATTATTTACTTTATTATTTCAATAATATCATTTACAGTTGAGTCTCGATTCGGACATCCGACGATCCGGATGATCCGACGCCGCGGGTGCTTGGGGTCGTGGCTCAAGGCGTTTCCGCGCCCCCAAACAAGCCTCGCCCCAAAACACGGCCCCAAGCAGCCTTTTACAAACTTTTACTGTTTACTATAAAACAAACTTTTACTGTTACTGCAATAAAACCCCAATACGTTTGCAATTCATAGTGATCCCAAGGCTTTTCCCGGACACTCCGGATTATCCGACGTTTTCGGCCATCCGACTATCAGCCTTTATGTCGGATAATCGAGACTCTACTGTATTATATTTGCACACTTGGTCCTCATACTTTCTAATACATAATCTTACCTTAACTCGTCTCTTCTTTTCTATAAGGATTTCGTTCTATTTCTTCTTGTATATGCACAATGTTTTCTAGCGGGGTTTTCTTCTTCTTCTTCGTTGTCTCCTTTCATCCATCTTCTTTTTCTATTTCTTCTTCTTCTATTCTCCTCTTTCCACTTCTTCTTCTACCGTCTCTTTAACCGTTTTTCCATTCTGTTTTTTTACCCGTTATTTATTTATGTAAAAACCTGGGGGCGGCGGCGGTGTTTTGGGGGCGAGTTGGCCCCAGTTCGGAAAACGGTGACTTCAAAGATGATTGGTTTTCAGGAATCGGAGTGGGGTCCTGAATGGAGCCCCTAAAATAAGGGGTGGCTGGCAGCTTCCATGTCAGTGGGATGGTGACTCCGCTCCAGATCTTTAAAGGCACTGTCCAATGTCCAGAACCCTAGCTGTCCCTTCGCTCCTTTCGTTGCCAAATGTGCCTCGACTTTCTTTGCCAAATGTGCCTCGACTCTATGGATGTCATTGCAGAGCGGAAGATTTGGGTTAGCAAGGACTACAATGTCACTCGTCCATGTCCACCAGTGGAGCTGCTGTTTCTTTTGGGATCGCTAGAAGCTGGAGATGATTTAAAGCACCCAATAACAACAGTGCCATTCCAAGACTGGAACTGATTTTTATTTTTACCCAAACAAGTCGCTGTTTCTCAACCTTAGACGTTGGCAATGGCAAACCCCCTCCGAAGAAAATGGCCAAGAAAGCCCTTAGGGTCGCCACGAGTTGGAAATGGCTTGGAGTCGTGCAGCAACGACAGCAATCGTGACTATTAACGTGTGCAAGAGATGCAAACTGTCTGCTTTATCACACTACTGGGCGAACGGGATTTAAACGAGAGTTAAACTAGAGAAAACCAGGGAATGCCCGAAGTTTATCACACAACGTTTCCTGGTTTTCTCTAGTTTCATTCTTGTTTCAATCCTGTTTGCCCACTAGTGCGATAAGGCTTGGATCCAACAGTCCCAGCTAGAGTAGAACCATTGTAATGATGGGTTTCCTTTTCGAAGACGACCTTCCCACCGACCTGGGAGCCACCGCCGGCCACGACCGATCGGCTGCGGGTTTATCCGTGGGACGAGGGACGCATGTCCTTTGTGCGCTGTTATCACAAAGGAGAGCAGGCGCCTTAATGGGATCAGGCCAGAAGGAGGCCAGCCCCAGGAGGTTCGGAGCTTATAGGATCACACGGCGGGACTGAGCCAAAGTTGGATGAAGGGACCAGAAAGGAGAAGAGAGAAAGAGAGAGAACGCACCTGGAGCCCCGAGGAGGGGTCTGTTTGCCTTGCGACCAGGGCAGCCTCTAGGCTTTATGGAAAGGGACCCAAAAGGGATCCTACAAGCACAGAGAGGGAAGGGTCCAACCCCAATCCTCTGCCGTCCTCCCCTTGGAGACTAAGTGCAGACGCACAGGAAGAAGTGGGTTAATATCCCCAAAAGCTCATGCTGAAATAAACCAGTTGTTCTCCTCCGTCTCAACCCCAGCTTCCCATTTAATGCCGAAGCGATGCCCATCCCCGTGCCTCTGGGTGGCAGATTCCATAAGTGAATTATGCACCGATTACTTCGCGGTTAATCTGCTGGCCTTGCGCTGTTTGAGCATTGCTCCGCCGCCGGCGAAGGGTGGGCCGCTTCGGAGGGGGGTCCGTTTCCCGACGCTTCCAAAGTGCAACCGCAGAGGATTAATGGGGACTTTCCCAACTAAAGCAGGTGTCAGGTGTGCTCTCTGGGAGCCACAGTCCAGGTTTCCCATGAGAAGCAGGAAGTGCGGCAGGCGTGCCAACCTTTGTGCCCACAGACAGGTATCAAAGGTGAGAGTCGAACCTGGATCCACCCAGCTTGTGCCAACCAAGGAAGACAGCCTGAGGAGCCTCTGGATCCGGATGCAGCCCTTCTTTTTGGCTGGTTTCAAGATGGACCCCTTTGGGTTTTTGCTTCCTTCATGCCTTGCCGTTGCTAGTCCTTCCGGCCAATTCGACTCTGGCTTTGGAGCTGCCGAATGCTGGGAAGTGGCTTGTGGCATGGCTCTCAGAAGGAGGGACTTCTTTGCCCTTTAACGTTGGCCTTTGCACAGGTAGCCATCTGTGCCAGGTGAGTATCTTTGTTCCGGTACGGAGCGATGCCATACCTGAGCTCCAGGAGGAAGACCTGGCATGTGCCCTCACCCGACAAGACTCCTCTGGGCTCCTACTTGACCCGCTTCCAACATCTGCCGGACAACCCGCCCAGGAGAGCGCCATGCGGGGCTGGCCAAATGGCAATCGCCCCTGGACTGGTTGCTTCCAGGATCCAGATGTATAGTTCCCAATGGGCAGACGCTGGGGTCTTCCGGGAGACAGTGGGGATGGCTGGAGGAGAGCCCTGGCCCAAGGAGAAATCCGGGTTGCATCCGCACCAGCAAAAGAAACCAACACAACCGCAGGATCTGGGCGGCGGAGGCCTTCAACGTGGCGATGTGGCACACGGTTTAATGCAAGAAAGTCAGATTGCGCGGCAGACAAGTGTGAGTTTGGCTCCAAATGGTCAGAGAAGAACCCAAGGGGATAAAACGGAGACGGGAGCAAAGCTGTCCGTAGTGCGTTTGCGTGAGCCTCGGGTAGCGTTGCCAATGCAGGGTTGGCGAGTTTCGTCGGAGAGGGGTCGCCGGTGCCATCCTCTGAGGCTGAGAGAGCGTGACTCGGCCAGGGTCACCCAGTGGGTTTTTGCGCAAATGCATAACACTTATAATGACACCCCAAGGGCTGTCTCTACGTCTCCGGTTTCGGTCTGGAAACTTAGGGGCCTGCGTAGGACGTTGCCGTGGTAGTTAAAGCGGAATCGTAGTGCTACGGATAGGGATGTGCGCACGTTTGTGTTTGCAAACAGATCTCCATTTGCCCCTGAGCCTCCGATGCTGCTTCGTGCCACGATAATTTGGTCACCGGCCGCTCCGACGGAAGGACCGAGAGACAGCCCTTGTTCCCATGTCACCCAAACAATGGAGGGGGAGAGGGCCGAGCGCCAAGGGCCGAGCGAGAGGCCTTGGTTCCCTTGCGGGGCATTGTCTCTCCATCACTGGCTGCCCCAAAGGGCAGGCAACCTGTCACCGGGGCTGGGAGGGAGCTCAGGGGTCCAGCGTTTGTCCTGGACGGAGAAAACATATTTGTGTGAGAGTGAGAACCTTTCTCACTCCGTCCAGGCATGGGCTGCCAGGCTGAGGTTGGATGCAGCGAGGAGGGTCTGGCTGAGAGTAAGCTTGGCCTCCCGCTGCTTCCGACCGACCCTTGCAAAGTCTGGACGGAGCTGGAGAAGGGCTGCGTTGCAGACTTGAAGGCGTTGGAGCTGCAGCACCAAGGTCCTAATCTCTGGGGCAAGGCTCAGGGTTGGTAGAGGAGTAATTGCAACCCTTTTTCCAAGGATTGGAAACGGCTGCTCAAATGAGAAGTCTTGCCATTCCTTGAGCTGAGTGGAAGGGATCGGGGCACCTTGCCGTCTTCCTCCAAATTCTGGCTCGGCTTCAGCGGTGGGCTTGCAGGAAGGAGCAGCTGCAAAGTGGGACGTCTTGGGCAGCTCCGTCGGGGGGATGAGATCTGGACGTCTCCTTGGGCTTAGAATAGCAAGAAGCGGATTAGCCGAAGGGCTCAAAGGAGAGTTGGGCTTCTCTGCCCGTCTCCGGCGAGGCAGCAAGAAGTGGAGACATGTTCCTGTGCTCCCTTCTGCAGCTCTCTTTTCTCCTCAAGGTCCTCTCTGTTGGGGTTTTTTGGGGGGTGCCTCCATCCCGACTGGTCCTTTTCCTAGTCCTTCTGTCTTACCTACGCTCGATTATTTCTTCTCTCCCCTTTACAGGTGCCTGGAAGGCAGAGGAAGAACATGAACGAGTTTCTGGGTGACTCCAACATCCCCAGCCAGGACTCTCCATCCTTGCAGCCCGTCAACCCGTCCTTGGCTAGCAATGGAGTTGACACCTGGAAGAATCGGGCCGCCAGCCGCTTCAGCGGGTTCTTTGGGTCGGGGAACAGCACCGGACCCTTTGCCCGGGTATGTGAGGGGCTTCTCTGCCCCTCTCCCCAAAGCCTTGGGTTCCTCGAGGGTTGCTTTCGTCTCCAGGGTACAGTGGTGGGGAGATCTCCGTCCAAGAGATAGATGATATTGGAAATCCTAAATGGCTTGGGACCCAGTACTCGAGGGAGTGTGTCTTTGTATATATACCTCTGCAATGGGGGCCTTGTTTGTGTTTCACCGGAGAGGGTTGCAAACTGTGTGCAGTCACACTTCGCAGCTGTGGCACCCCAATTCTGCAAGGCCCCCCTTAGAGATCCAACTGCAACCAATGCCGATTTCCAATGTGAAGCCAAAAAGTTTCATGGCCAGCATCCATAGTTTCTTGGGGGGGGGGGTGACCCACAAGAAACTATAATGCTGATTTCTTCCCAGTGCCAACCTAAAAGATGGCTTTTCATTAAAGCTTTCGGGGCGTCAATGCATTTCAAGTCTAGATATGCATGGTTTTACATTTCCAGGGGTGCCCATGTTTCCCGGGTAGGAAGTACATTCAACATCCAAATGCCAAAAAAAAAAAAAAAATTGGGCCAAACAAATGCAAAAAAAACCCCCAAACCTTTTACTCTGGCAGTTAAAGTGGACTCGTTGGGCGACGCCAATGGGGCTGGCATCCCTCAGGGTTTCCTTTCTCAGCCGTTTTCCTTTCTTTTCTCTTCCAGGAGATGGACAAGATGGAGCAGCTGGAGAGCAAACTGCACAGCTACAGCCTCTTTGGCCTCCCCAAGTTCCCGCAGCAGCTCCGCTTCGACCAGGATTCCTGGGAGGAAGAAGAGGACGACGATGCCAGCCTTTGCCTGGAGGACAGTTGGCAGGAGATCATCGAGGGCACCGAGGTGGGCAGGGATGCGGGCGTCGGAAACAGGGTTGCCATCTGACGGGGGAGAAGGGGACCGCGGGGGCTTCTCTTTCAATGGAACAGCGAATCTGCTCCACGTTTTGGGACTTCGGAGCTGCTCGGAGCTGTTTTGGAAAGACAGTGTTCCTCTTCTTGCGTTGTTTTTTGTTGTGTGCCAATTTATGCCAACACTAAGGTAGGGTAAATTAATGTAAGATTTGTTCAGAGGAGGTTTGCCCTTGCTTTCCCCGGTGAGTATCTTGCATAGCTACTATAAAATTCAGAACGAAACCCAAAAACGTTGGAGCAGGGTCTCTTGCCTGGGAATCCTAAAGACAGCCATTCATCTCCAGACCGGCGGCCGAGCTGGGAAAAGTTACTTTTGGGAGGCCATTGGCATTGTATTGCTAACATGCCCACGGCTGGGAATATTGGAGAGTTTGCAGCCTCAAAAGGGATTATTTTCCCCACCAAAGAGTGCGGTCGTGTGACCAGGGTTTGACGTTTGAGATTGGGGGGAAAAAGCCGGAGCCTGAGAAAAGTAACTTGTCTTCTTTTCTCCATCCGTCCCTGTTTCCATCCTGATTTCCTTCCAGACTTTGACGCGTCGGCAATGCCACCAGCAAGAGGCAATCTGGGAGCTTTTGCACACGGAGGCATCCTACATCAAGAAGCTGAAAGTCATCACCGATGTAAGTTTTATCCCTCTCTGTTTCTCTTGGGAAATCTATTGCCATATAAGTACTTCCATATAAGACGGGGAGAGCAACTGGGTTGGATCCATACCCCAAATGTCTCCGAAGACATCACCGGTGGCCACAAAGGCTCTGAGAAGTGGCCAGAAAGTTCCTTCCGGCTTTGAAAAACAGATATTTTTGGATACTAAGAGGCACTGCGTTAATTCGCATTAACGTAAAACCCACGATTGCGTTCGGAATGGCTTCCCTTTTGCCCCAAATTGCGTGAGATGCTTTAATTCGCAATAACGTGAAACCCCACCATTGCATCCAGATTGCCATTGGATTATACTTCCAACGTCCGACGTCTGATAAGGTCCATAGAAAACAACTCAGGAACCTCCAAAAGGAAACAGAGAGGCAGGAGATGGAGCAGAGCTTGGGAAAACGGACCGGGAAACCCTTAGCCGGCAGGGTCACGCTGACTTGGGGATTCTGGGAGTTGTAGTCGGGGGTTCATTTTAAGTTGCATCGATTTGATATGTGAATTGTTACGCAGTTTTTCTTGCTATTCTTGTGGCTCTTTGCTACGCGTTCTTCTTGCTATTTATTATCCTTATTGTAAATTGCGATGTCATTTTTGTTCTATTGCTATTGCTGTGCATTTTGTTGTAACCCGCCCGGATTCGGCGTAATTGGGTGGGCTATAAATAAATCATTATTAAATCTTTATTAAATATTATTGTATTAACCCCAAAGCAGCTTTTCTAAGGACCTGAGTTCATCTTTGGCTGTTGGGGGCTGGAAGCAGAATATGAACGAATTAGTCTGTTTCTGTTCCTAGTCTGCTGTTTGTTTATTTATTTTATTTATTTATTAAAGTGTTATTTTTAATTATTATTTTAAATTATTTTTAATTTATGAAGCCAAAGGCTTTCATGGCCGGCATCCATAGTATTTTTGTGGGTTTTTCGTACAATGCGGTCATGTTCTAGAAGAGTTTATTCCTGCATTTGCGGATGGCATCGTCAGAGAATGCTGGCATGGAAGAGAGTTGGATATATATATATTTATATTTACATATACATATATATACACACACACGCAAGGTCTCATATGTTAGCGTGATTGTGATATATATCTATATCTATATATAGATATATATAGATATATAGATATGTATGTATGTATCACTCTCTTCCATGCCAGCATTCTCTGAGAATAAATAAACTCTTCTAGAACATGGCCACACAGTCCAAAAACCCGCAACAACTTTTATTTATTTATTCATTTCCAGTTTTAAATGGATTAAACCGGTTTCCTTGCGCGCTGCAAGATAGGAACGTTGCGATAAAACGAATGGTTAAAACAAAGCGCTTGCGTGGACCCCGTCTCCGCCGCGCGGTGACCCCTTTTCTCTTCTTCCTCTCTCTTTTAATCCTCAGCTTTTCCTGTGCTGCCTTTTGAACTTGCAGGAATCGGGGCTTTTGTGCGAGGTAAGGATCCAGTGGGTTTTTAAAAACTTGGGGACCGGCCAAAGGGCTGAGATGATGTGACCCTGGAGGAGACACGCCTGCTATCCGCACGACGGCGCACGGCGTCTCGTTGGTCTCTTGCCGCGGTTTCCTCTGCGCATTTTGTCGGCTCTCGCAAGCCGCTTTCTCTTTCTCTCTCGGCGTCCTTTTTCTCCTTTCTTAGAGGAAGTGGGTCAGGTTTCAGTTTATCATTTCCTGACAGACGCAATTTTGCAATTTATTTTTTTTTCCGTGTTGGAAAAATGACGCTGGGGCTTGAACCGCACGGATTCGGAAAGCGAAAGCGCCAACTTGGGTTTCCGAGAGAGCAAAGCGTCGCCGGTTGGCTTTCGATTGCCGCTGCACAAAATTTATCCGCTTTATATGTTATGTTAGGTTAAGTGTTGGAGCATAATATAAATAAGTGGAAGGGAGGGATGGATGGAAGGTATTATACATATTTTGCATAAATATTTTGCATGTTTATAAGGTTTTAACTTGGACCGTTTTGGATTTGTAAGCCACCTTGAGTCCCTGCACTGGGAGGAAGGTGGGATATAAATAAACATTATTATTATTATACTGGTCAGGGTTTGGATTTTGTCTTCTCAAAATGTCCTCCTCTTTTCCGGGGGGTGGTGTGCCTCCTTCGCAGGTGGAATCCGAGCGCCTTTTCAGCAACATCCAGGACATCATCCAGCTCCATCGAGTCCTTTGGAGGAGCGTCATGGCCCCCGTTTTGGACAAGGTCCGAGCCACCCGGACCTTGCTGGACCCCACCGACTTCTTCAAGGGCTTCAAGATGGTGGGTGCCATGGGGGACCATGGACCGGGCATCGCCAGGGCTGGGGTACCACTGCTTGGAAAGCGATTCCCTTGGAAAGGAATGATCCCTCCTTCCCAAGTTTCAACGTGCAAAGGGATCTTCGAGAGCGATCATCACACTGCTTCCCATCCTCTTAAGTTACTTTTTAGTTACTTGTCCTTGGGAGTAATAAGACAAAGGCGTAAGCCTTGAAGAACAGTCCCCTTAAATCCATAACAAATGCTCTTTATCGTTTTAAACGTTACTAGGAAATGTCTCTTACTGCCTTTGCAAAGGCGTTTATCACGCACCTTGTGCCCAAACGTCACCAAACTGCGACGGGAGCCTCCTGTTCGGATTGCGCCTGGCGCTATATCAAAGTGGAACGTTTCCTTTTTTGTCATGGAAGCATTATCGTAATTGTAAGGGAAAGAGACCTTTTAAAATAACAGATCGAATCATTATTTAAAAAGGGCCCTTTTCTTAACAATTAGGACATCACTTCCATGACGAAAACGGAAGCGTTCCACTTTAATAGCGCCAGGCGCTATTAACGCTCCCATTGCATTTTGGTGACATTTGGGCAACGGGAGCATCGTGGAAGGCAAGGGTGCGATAAACTCCATTGTGCTTCCTTCTTGGACGAAGGAGGAAAGGGTCTGGCTACCAGCCTTCGGAGACCCAGGCGTTTCTCTAGTCCACCTGCCTCTCGGCATCCATCCGTCTGCACCCACCGTCCCTCTAGAGCCGGATTCCTCCTTAATTCCCCGTCTTTCCCTTCCAGTTCGGCTCCCACTTCAAGCCGTACATCCGCTACTGCATGGAGGAAGAAGGGTGTATGGAGTACATGCGGAATCTGCTCCGGGACAACGACCTTTTCCGCGTCTACGTCACGGTAGGGAAACCCCGGTGGCATTTCGGTTCCCGGACAGCATCAACCTATGGGAAGGGATACTCAAGGGTAGCCTGGTCCAGCCCCATTCTGCAATGTAGGAATAAAACACTCCTGAGAGATACTAATCCAACCGACATTGAAAGGCCTCCAAAAATGGAGAGTCCATCTCCCTCTGAGACGGTCTCTTTCGCTATCCAGCCGCTCTCACAGCCAAGGAGTTCTTCCTAATGTTTAGGTGGAACCTCTTTCCTCTTCTTTTCTAGTCTGAACTTTAAGAGAGTTTTTATTTATTTCTTTGTTGGATGTGTATACCGTGCCTTTCTCCTGGGATGAGAACCCAAGGCAGAGCTATCCAAGGTCTCAAACTGTATCCCAAGAGTTCCCAAACGCCTCTGGGTATTTTGGACATCAACTCCCGCAATTTAAATACTTGGAGGGACGTCACGTTGAGGAGGGAGCAAGCTTGTTTTCTGCTGCTCCAGAGAACAGGACCCGGAACAATGGATGCAAACTGCAGGAAAAGAGATTCCACCTCAGTATTAGGAGGAACTTCCTGACAGAAAGGGCTGTTTGACGGTGGAACACACTCCTTCCTCGAAGTGTAGTGGAGTCTCCTTCCTTGGAGGTCTTTAAGCAGAGGCTGGATGGCCATCTGTCGGGGATGCTTTGACGGAGAGTTCCTGCATGGCAGGGGGTTGGACTGGATGGCCATTGGGGTCTCTTCCAACTCTGTGATTCTATGAATCCCCAACTTGCTTGGCCAATGGGCAGGAATCCTGGAAGCTGGAGTCCAAAACATTTGGGAGACCGGAATTTGGAGACCATGGTATTTCTTCTCAGATTGGTTCAGCACCTTAAACATTGTACTAAAGTGTATTCATCATCTCACCATGATGATGATGATGATGATGATGATGATGTTTCCCCCAAAACTGAGACTCAAAAAGTGATTTACAATGCCGAGGCCCTGCAAGGATCAATGAGGAGGCTGGGTTGGAGGTGGCAGTTTTGGGCAGGGGCTAGTTGCTTTGAACTAGACCTTGGAGGACATGCTCCTTGTTTTGCATTGCAACTCCCAGAACCCCCTCCCCAGGATACAGCCTCCTCCCGATCTTGTTCAATCGCATCTCCCATCATCATCCCCATCATCCCTCCATTGCCAGGGGCAGCACAGGGCTAAGACTAACGGGAGTTGTAGTCCGGCCACGGTCGAACGCCAGGCTTCCGGGTTGGCCCCGTTTGGGTCCCCGGTGCCATCGTAGCCCCTGACACCCGTCTTCCCTTGCAGTGGGCAGAGAAACACAAGCAGTGCAACCGGCTGAAGCTGAGCGACATGTTGGTGAAGCCCCACCAGCGCCTCACCAAGTACCCGCTGCTGCTCAAGTCGGTGCTGAAAAAGACAGAGGAGCCGCGCACCCGGGAGGCCATCGTCACGATGGTAAGGCCACGGGGAGCGAAGGGAGAGGAATTGCATTTCTTTGTGCAAACGGACCCACAGATAGACCCACGAACCCGGGGCGCTTCTACGCTGCGGAATTAATGCAGCGTGACACGGCTTTACCCGCCACGGCTCGGCGCTGTGAGATCCTGGGATTGGTGACTTTGTGAGCTATTTAGCGTTTTAATCTTGGATTTTAGTTATTTAATTTAATTTAATTCTATCAATTCTGTGTCAAAGAGTTCTGGTGCAACAACAAACTGCAAATCCCAACGGAGCCGGTTAAAGCAGTGCCAAACTGAATTATTTCGGCACCGTATCTTCAGCTGGAGATCTAAGTATGGAAGGAAAATATCATTATATGAGTTTATCACACGGAGGAGATCGGGAGTTTATCCCGTGAACATCCCAGAAAAATCTCATAATGACCCGAAACAATTTAACACGGCCACGCACAAAATGCGCCACTGAAGTGGTCACAAAGAAGCATCGATGCCCATCTTTTTACTTTCAGGATTTCGGCGACAATGCATTTCCGATACTGCTTTATTCGCACAATTGGGCGCGATAGTCATTTGCACAATTACTCGCCATTTTCGCTTTATTTGCGGGATCGATAGTGAATGACGAGGCTGGATGAGAGGTGTTTTAATGCACTTTAATCTCTCTTTAATGCCGAAATTAGTGTGATAAACGCCTTGGAGAGGAAGAATTGTTTTTGTGGGGGGCAAAATGAGGGCATTGCTTCCCTCCATAGTTCCTGCCCCGAACAGAGGAAGATGCAGTTAAGGTTTGGAAGCCGCAAAACGGTGGAGAAAGTGTCGGGGCGGTTCGCCTCTATGTTCTTCTCTTCCTTTCCTTTCCTTCCCAGATCAACTCGGTGGAGCGTTTCATCAACCACGTAAATTCCCGGATGCGCCAGCGCCAGGAACAGCAGCGCCTGGCCACCATCGTCAGCCGGATCGATGCTTATGAGGTGGTCGAGGGCAGCACCGACGAAGTGGACAAGGTGGGCAGAAACAATCCTTTATTTTGACCCTGCCTCTCCATCTCGATCAAGGCGGCTCACGACAAAAATCCATACAGTGCCACAATAATCCCAGTTATTCCCTCCCTCCCCTGAAACATCATTTAAACGTTAAATTGTCTGTTAAAATGATGGGCGAATGGAATCGCAGGGTGTTCAGTATCAGATATCAATTTGATGGGTGGCCAGGTTTGCTGTTTAGGAAAGGCCTCCCGGAAGAGCTCCGTCTTGACAGCTTTTCCAAAGCCGTCCAAGATGGGAACGTGACGGATCTCCTCCGACAGGCTGTGCCATAATCTGGGAGCATTGAAGGAAAAGGTCCTCTGGGTAACCGCAGCCAACCTCAGAGTTTTATCGGACTTAGGGAACGGGAAGGGGATGCTTGTGTCCGCGCGCGACCGAGGAAAAACAGATTTTAGCGCACACCAAAACATCCCCGAAAGGACGCCATCCCGTTCCGTGGCGCCAAGCCGTCCCCATTCAGTGCAAAGGTGAGTTATTTTGCTCGGACGGAGGTTTAAAGCGCCACGGAACGGGACGGCACTCTTTTGAGGACGTTTTGGTGTGAGATAAAACCCGTTCTTTCTCGGTTGCGCCGCAGACACGAGGATCTCCTTCCCGTTCCCATAACGGGGGGAAAAACTGTGTCCGATAAACTCAGTGGTCTTTAGAGGCTGTAATAGATTCCACCCAGAGGACCTGAGTGTGCCGGGCGGATTGTACGGACGGAGACGATCCCGCAAGTAAACTGGACCCAAGCCATGTAGGGTTTTAAGGGCCATTACCAACCCCTTGTACTGTGCCCGGAAACTAATGGGCAGCCAGTGGAGCGTTTTTAAAATACAGTGGTCCCCCGGGTTGCGAAAGTAATCCGTTCCGGGATTACTTTCGTAACCCGGAAGTGTTTCGCAACCCGGGGGACCGCATTTTCGGATGCACAGCGCGCCGGAGCACGCTGTTTTAAAGGGCTCAGGTTGCTTTTTTTTCCCCGCAACCCGGGGATTTTTTCGTAGGCCGGGGGGCTTTTTTTCGGCCCCGGCCGTTTCGGGTCCCGGGGATTTCGTATCCCGAGGGATTCGTATCCCGGGGGACCACTGTAGTTGTTATGTGGAAAGTCGGGGACACGTTGTGGGATCTCTCGGCTCACGAACCCATTGTCTTCTCCTCCTTAGATCCTAAAGGAGTTCCTGCGGCTGGACCTGACAGCTCCGATCCCGGGAACCTCGGCGGAGGAGACCCGGCAGCTTCTCCTGGAAGGGAGTCTCAAGATGAAGGAAGGGAAGGACAGCAAGGCGAGTCTAGGCAAAACGACAAGTGTTTTTGCAATATGTTTGATTAATGTTTTTGAAAGCCATATCAATTCTTGCTAAGGAGTGGTGTCTTTCCAGATAGGAGGTAAATCTCTGCGGTCGCTTGTTTAGATAGTTCCAACTAACCAACCAATTTTAATAAATGCTTCAGTTTAGGATCAGGTTTAATCTTCTTTTCGGATTTCCTATCTATCTGTGGGTTAATAACTCCATTGCAGTCCCCCGTTACATTGGGACCTTCTTATCCGCTGGGCTTTGGTTCCAGGACCCTCCGTGGATAACAAAATCCGTGGATGCTCAATATAACGGTAGAGCAAAATAGTGTCTCTTATATAGAAGTCGGCCCTCCTTATCCATGGATTTTTTCTCCACGGCTTGAAAACATTCCCCAAAAGTATAAATTCCAGATAGCGAACCTTGATTTTCCGTTTTGTTGTGCCGTTATATTGAATGGGACTTGAGCATCCACGGATTTTGTGACCCGCGGAGGGTCCGGGAACCAAACCCCAGCGGATATAACAAGGACCCCCCACTGTAAAATGGAAAAAAAAAATCAAGCTTTGCTATTTGGGGTTTATACTTTTTTGGGATTTTTTTCAAGCCGTGGACGCTCGGATGAAAAAACCCACTGCAATACGATGTATTATCGCATTCTCTTAATCCTGTCGCATCAATGTCCCCTGGAGTTTTTCATAGAACGCTCCTTTTGTTTGGAAAGGAGTATTTTGGGGCCGGCGGCCCAGCTTCGCTCCTGACTCTTCTCTCTTTGCCTCCTCCGTCCAGATGGACGTCTACTGCTTCCTCTTCACCGACCTCTTCCTCATCACCAAACCCGTCAAGAAGGCCGAAAGGACCAAGGTGATCCGGCAGCCGCTCCTGGTCGACAAGGTGGTCTGCCGTGCCCTCAAGGACCCCGGTGAGCGGCTGGCACCCAGGGAGACCCTGGGCATTTCGGGGGGCACCCGTCACCCTTCCCTCCCCGTTGCCCCAAACAGAAAGGTCTCTATATAAATGAGGAAAACGACAAGAAAATGGGCGACTATAGATTAAATTACAATAATTCCGACAAAGCAAATTTGAAAAGCGATAGTGGAATGGGAATAGGCCAATTCCGAAGAAGAGAACGATGTTTCCTGTGCAACGTCTGGTGGGTAACCTTGCCGGAAGTTCTTCCCGACGCTTAGTTCGGATCACTTTTCCTGTGGTTTGAGTCCGTCGGTTCGTGGAGTCTCTGGCTCCATCTTTTCCGTGGCGGAGGAAAAGGTGGCCATCATCGAAACTGTGATAGTCCATGATGACCCCTAAAACCCGACCCCTTTTCCAATTCTTTCCGATTCGTCTTCCTTTCCTAGGTTCTTTTCTGCTGATTTATCTCAACGAATTTCGGAGCGCGGTGGGCGCCTACACCTTCCAGACCAGCGGGCAGTCGCTCTGCCGGAGCTGGGTGGACGCTCTCTGCAACGCTCAGGTGGGTGACCCTTGCCGAAACGTTCGTGTGTTTATACCGGTGGAGTCTGTATTTCGGAGGCAAGGACTGGCAAAACCGGTCCGAAATAACCCTTTGCTTGAGAAAACCTGGAGAAAGGTTTGCCGTAAGGGGCAGGCAACTTGGAGGCGCATCCATGCGCACGCTCTGACTGGCCTCTGAGCATATATCTGTGGAAAGAGGCTGATACTGCTGGGATTGCAAGCTGGAAAGAAAAAGGATGATAACTTAAATTTTTCAAAGCCTGGTTCAGTAATTTTTTTTTAAGTACTAAGTTTGGAAAGGAAAACGATTGGTTGCTTTATGACGGCATGGTCTGGTCTATCTATCTATCAATCAATCAACTGTCTGTCTATCTGTCCATCCTGTCTGTCTATCTATCTATCTATCTATCTATCTATCTATCTATCAACTAACTGTCTATCTATCCATCCTATCTGCCTGTCTATCTGTCTGTCTGTCTGTCTATCTATCTATCTATCTATCTATCTATCTATCTATCAACTAACTGTCTATCTATCCATCCTGTCTGTCTGTCTATCTGTCTGTCTATCTATCTATCTATCTATCTATCTATCAACTAACTGTCTATCTATCCATCCTATCTATCTATCTATCTATCTATCTATCCATCCATCCATCCATCCATCCATCCTGTTTGTCTATCTATCTATCTATCTATCTATCCATCCATCCATCCATCCTATCTTATCTAGTCTATCTATCTATCTATCTATCTAATCTATTTATCCTATCCTATCCTATCTATCTATCCAATCTATCTATCCTATCTACTTATGTAATCTGTCTGCCTATCTATCCTATTCTATCCTATCTATCTACCCTATCTATCTACTCTATCTACCTATGTTATCTACCTACCTATTCTATCTAGCCATCTATCTGTCCTATCTATCTATCTATCTATCTATCATCTATCTATCCATCCTATCTATCCATTCTGTCCATCAGCTCCCAGAATTCCTGACCGTTGGCTAAGCAGATTTGGCCTTCTGGGAACTGAAGTCCAAACCACTTGGGGACCCAGAGTTTGGGAACCCCCGATCTATCCAATCGATCCGCCTGTCTAATCTATCCATTTATCTATCGGTCTGATTCGGAGAGCCACAAGTGTAGCGTACTGACTTTGGGACAAAGGCTCCGGGTTTGAATCCTGCAAACAGCCGTCGGAAACCCGTTGAGTGACCTTGGGCACAAGTCACACGCTCTCGGCCTCAAAGGAAGGTTATAGCGAACCCAGGAAAACCCACAACTATGAGCTGGAAGCGATGCGAACGCACCCAGCCACCGCAGTTTATCCGAGCGTCGTATTATCAATCCGCAAAAGCTCATGCTAAAGTAGATCGGTCCTAAAAAGTGCCGCCGGGTTCCCCTTCCGCCTCTTCTTTCCTTTCCAGCCTTATGTTTTAATTTTTAAGAAATGCAGCGAGAAGCGTTAGATCTGGATAGGAAAGAAATCCGAGCGTGGTTTGTCGACGCTGCTGGAGCTGGTTTCCAAGCTTGCGGGCAGCCTTTGCGGAGACGCCAAAGGAAGCCGAAAACCTGCGTCTTATTTTCTGCGAAAGGGCCAGGAAGGAAGTGAAAACTTCAGAATTGCAATCTATGTTAATCGAGAAGCAGTCGTTCAGAAAGACCCCCCTTTTTAGTCTTTTTAAATGACTCTCTTTAAGTGAGATCAGGTTGGCCGTTTTGCAGAGTCGGTGGTCACGTTGGGGACCAAAAAACCAGGTTTTTGCGGGGGATAAAAGGCAAGAAAATGCACAAAAATGATAAGAAATCTCTTCATAGCAACTCTCTTTCAAAAAAATAGAGGCTTCTTTCCCGGTCGTTCAAATTTATGTACAATAAGACCTCAAAACCACAAAACAGCGATGCCTTTATTGGGGCAACCCAAATGCACAAAATGTTCAGTGGGTCCTCGGTATCCGCTGACGCTTGGTCCCAGGATAAACCAAAATCCGTGGATGCTCGAGTCCCATGTAGTAAAATAGTGTCCTTTATATAAAATGGCAAAACCAAGCTTTGCTTTTGGGAGTTTATATTTCCTTAAAAAATATTTTCAAACCATGGATGCTTGAATCCATGGATAAAAAAAAAATCCATGGATACGGAGGACTGATCGTATGTTGCAAGCCTTTGAAGCTCCGTGGGCTTTTTCTATTTCAAAGAGAGAGAGTGTGTATGTGTGTGTCATAAATATTTTGCAATTGCAAACAATCCACTCGTCCTATTCCTTTGCAAAGCAAAATCTTCCTTCTGTTTCTCGCATCCTTGTTTGGAGTCCCCTTTCGGTTCCCAAAAGACGTCTCCTCCTTACACTCCATTTTTCACAACTTAAGAAAGTTAGCATTCGAAGATATCGAATAAGAGATGTGCCCCGGTGACTTTGCGGAACAAAACGTCCAAAAACCGTCCTGTTGTTAAAAAGCCTTTATTTGTCTTTTGGAAAGACCCTTCTTCAAGAGCTATAACACTGCAAGATTGCCAGGTTTATACATTCAAATTGTTAATACAATTATTTTTCAGAAAAGATCCGATGTGTAAAATAATTAGCAAACCATCGATACACACTTTCTCCTTGTTATTGTTCATTTGCCTTTTTAGGGTACTTTGTCGCACAAACCTTTGGTGCTTAGAAAGAAGCCCCTTGTTTAAATGAAACCCTTTTTAAACAACAATGGGGCTTACAAACATTTTGTTCCACAACTCTTTACTGTCCAGCCATTCACGGCGCACATCTTTTTCTGGAACAAATCCGTCGCTTCCGCCCGGCGCCGCATCGTTGCGCTTTTCCCGGGTCCCTCTTCCCACGTTGTTCAAACTTTCTCTTGCAGAATAAGCTGCAGCATTTGCGACTAAAGGCCCACCAGCGCAGCCAACAGTTGCAGAGCCTGGAGGAAGAGGAAGAAGAGGAAGAGGAAGAGGACGGAGAGGAAGACGAAGGGGAGGAAGACGAGGAAGAGGACGCCGAGAGCGGGACCTCCGGGGCCAGCTCCCCCACCATCCTTCGCAAAAGCACCAACAGTTTGGACTCCCAGCAGTGGTAAGCCCAGCTCCGCAACCCAACCGCTCTCTCAATTTTGTTCCAACTGACTCCTAAAACCCAGTGTAGGTTGACCGTTCCCAAAGCATGCCTCTGCTCTGTTCTTCCGTCCCAAACATTAGGCACCCTAGAAAGGTAGAAAGAGGTTGTAAGGAAACAGCTTAGGGCTGAGCTGCGCAATGCGTGACTTTCCGGATAATATCGAAGCACAATTCCTAGCGGAAGTCAGGCACAATGGGAGTCTGGTATCTCCCATGTCAATGGGGTGGTGAATTCAGATTTTGGAGAGCTTCGAGTTTTTGGAGAGCTTCAGAGGAAGACTCCTAGGATCCTGAAGCTTGGAAGGGTTCCCACCAAGCCCATGCGGGAGCTCCGGCTGGAACATCCCCAGAAACAGATCCCTCTTTAAATATCCCAAGGGCTGCCCCAGAGAGAAAGGAGAGGATTTGTTCCCTTGCCGTCCCAACGGATAGGACCAGGTCTATTGGTCTGAAGCTACAGAGGGGTAGATTTGGCTATTTTGGCTGAACGCGAGAAGGAACGTCTTGATGGCGAGAGCAATTTGGCAATGGAGAGGTGGATTGGGGTCTTCTTCTCTGGCTGCCTTCAAAAAAGGGGCTTTTTTGGGGTCTGTTTCCTTCTTAAAATAAGGCACGCAGATGTGAAGGTGACCAAGGGGAGAAGTGGTGGCAGAAACTCTTAAAATAAAGAAACTCTTTTTCTTAAAATAAATATTGCCATTCATCTGTAATCATGCAGACATGAAATCTCAACACGTAACCGTAACAAACATAAGACTGTCGCATCCAAACGCATAACTTCTAGACACGAGCGATAAAAAACAAAGAACGTAAAGAGTTTATTCCTTTCATCCGTTCACACGTGTTGAATTTTAATTCCCTTCAATGGTCTTCATCTTGTATTTTCTTTTTCTTTGTATATATGTGCATTAATATTGATGGAATGTGACTTTAATGTCCATTATTCTAAGCAGTTAGACTATATTATCTCTCAGACAGCATACCGTCTTCCCAGGACTTTTATATTCGCAATATCTAGTTTTGTCTAGTATATAATTAGTGTCAAAAACTAAGTTGGGTAATAATTATTATTCTATGTATAGTATAGTTATAATATATTTTGGAAATATTTGTTCATCTTGGCCCAATCCTTTTCGAACTTCTGTGCGGAGGCAATCCTGAATTTGTCATTTTTCCATCTACTCCTTTTTCTTCCGATATTTGGCGTAAATCACCCTCTTCGGAGTGCCAAAAATGTATAATTTGGACCCAAACCCAGAGCGATACGGGAGACGCAGGGCAACGGCGGTGTGCGTCTGTGTGTGTCTGTTATTGTGTGTGTTTGTGATGCACTTTGAAGGCGGTTGACCTTTCCTTCGCTTGCTCCGCAGCCTCTCCGACGGCTCCACCGAGACCATCTCCGTCGTGGTGGTGGATGCCGGCGAGGGACCCCCTTCACCCGACTCGGAGGTCGGCCCCTTCAGCTCGCAGTCGGACGAGGCCTCCGTCAGCACCACCGCCTCCTCCACGACACCGACCCTAGAGGTAGGCGAGCCCTTGCCAGCGGTAGCCGCTGACCACTGCCTGAAACCGGAGTCTGGCTCGTGCCGCTCGTCTTCCATCGACAGCGCCTACGGGACCCTTTCGCCCACCTCCATCGAGGAGTTTGCCGAACAGCAGCGGCGCCGGCAGCAGCTGGAGACGGTCGCTTCCACGGAGGAGGAGGAGGAGGAGGAGGATGCTCAGGCCGCCCCTTGCCAGCGTGCCGGCTCCCCGAAACTGCGCAGGCAAACCCCGGTCCAGCTCCTCCCGGCCAAGACTAAGGTGCTGAAGTCCAAGTCGGAGGCCAACCTCTTGCAACTGGTCCCGGGCTCCTTGCAACTGGCCCAGAGCAAAAGCCTCTCGGAGCTCTGCCCGGCCGTCTTCCTCCTGGGCTGCCCCCGGACTAACGGATCGCAGAGCCCATCGGCCTGCCCCGCCGGCCCTTTCCACAGCAGCAGCAGCAACAGCAGCGCCTCGGAGTTGTCGGAGGCCGAGGAACCCTCCTTGCCAGGGCTCGGCTACGCTTCTCCGGAGGCCTCGAGGGACGGCGTCTCCGAAGGGCCGTCGCGGCCCCCGAGTTGGGCGCCGGGAGAGGGTCACCATGGGGAAGGGCCCCCCGCTGCCCGCCGGACACTTTCGGACCCGCAGGCCGTCCAGCACCGCAAGCTGACCCTGGCCCAGCTCTACCGCATCCGCACAACTTTGCTGCTGAACTCCACGCTCACCGCCTCGTGAGTGTCGGGGCCGGATTTTGGGGTCAGGTCGGGGTTTTGCAGGATGCTGGTTTGCAATGTACCGGGAGGGGGCTTAGCAAACCATTGCTTTTGGCCAACGGTTCCAACGCTGGTGCCCTCCGCACGCTTTGTGCTGTAGCTCCCAGAATTTCCCAACCAGCGGGGAGAGCCTGGAAGGCACAGAGCTGCCTGGGGGATTCTGGGTATCTCAGAGACGGCTGGAGGATTCTGGGTGTTGCAGAGCTGGCTGCGGATTCTGGGTACCTGAGAACTAGCTGGAGGATTTTGGGTATCTCAGAACCAGCTCCGGACTTTGGGTATCTCAGAGATGGCTGGGGGATTATGGATAGCTCAGGTCCAGCTGGGGGATTCTGGGTATCTCAGAGCCGACTGGGGGATTCTGGGTGTTGCAGGGCTGCTAGGTAAATTCCACACGATCCAAACCTCTCTTGAGGGTCCCGGGTCATGCACCGTATCCAGAGTACGGATAGAAATCTTCCCAAATTGCAGGGAAGCATTAGTGGCTACCATTTTCCTCCTTGCTGCAAGGAAGCCTTTCGAAACAGCACAGTATTTTTGGGTGTGTGCAAATGTTATTTCTGTGCAGAATCCACAGAAGTTTCTGCAGGAAACTTCTTTTTTGTCTCTGTGCACGGAATTGTTATTTCTTGTGCAAAAGAAGGAAAATAAAAATTCAAATTGCTATCCAGTGCAAAAATGACCTGCTTTCCAATGCAAAAAATTGCTTTCCAATGCAGAATAAGTCCCAAAGTGACAATAAGTCTCTTTGTCAGTTTCCTGACCCTGGAGAAACCCATTTTTATGAATATATATTTAATTTTCTTTCCATCCCGGGAAGTCTGGCTGGGACTTTCTGGAATCATTTTATGGTGTGTTTTGAAGCAGAAATGTACAGATCTTAATAATAATAATAATAATAATAATTATTATTATTATTATTATTATTATTAATAAGGTCAGTGCAAATGCATTATAATTATAATAATTATTATTATTAGCCTGCCTCTCCCTTTTGGATTGAAGTGGGTTCCAAAAAAATAATCGGATCACACTACAAAAGTCAATAAGATGACAGTCCCCATTCCCAACCAAAACAAGCAAACAAATGATTCCCTCTAAAACCAATTCAGATTAAAATTCCAATTTAAATTTAAAAAATCATAAGGACAGGCGGATAGCAGAGTGGCTCTATAGACAGAAGGACGGTCTACTTAATTGTTGGAATCAATTGCAGTTTAAGTAACTTGCAGTTAAGTAACTCCTTTTCTGTCTCTTTCAGGGAGGTATGAGACGACGGTCAGGAAACGTGCGAGAAGAAGAAGGACGAGAGCGATGCCACTTCTAGAGCCAGGAGTCCAAGTACTTTATTCTGAATCGTGTAACCCTCGGGTCCTGGGCACACTTTCCTTCACCGTGGGTGCAGACGCTGCTCTTCCGCTGGCACAGCGGGTGGATTTTGGGCACCGTCCCGGAAGCTCAGGCATCACCAAAGGGGTCGGGGAGGGAGGGGAAAGCGCTTGGCCGCCGCGCCCGTCGATGCCGGCGGAGCGTCTGTGTGTATGTGGCGTGTGCGAGACCGGGGAGGCATCCATCTTCCGTGCCCTTGCGGCGATCGTGAGCATGCTCTTGAGCGGTCAAAGGGGCAGCGGAGCTGTGTGTGTCGCGTGCGGACGACGCGAGGATTTCCGGAGCGTCCCATCTATGCGTTTGCACCGACCGGGAACTTTGGATGCTTCGTCCAGACTTGGAGACAGGTGGACTCTGGGATCGGGACGTCGGGTGTGTATTTGTGTGTGTGTTGTGTATGTGAGGGAGTTGTCTTCCCATTGGAATAATATCTCCTACAGTGGCCGGACAACTGACTGTGAACCAGCTGCTTGCAAGTCACTCCGCCAGGCTCCCAGATGAACCATGATCTTCCAAAGTTTTCTCCCGTACAACGGTCACATTGCTCTGTTTCCCACGTGGTTCCTTCCGTCAATGGCTTCCCCGTGTTGCCTTATGACCAGCCCCTGCGAACGGAGCAAATTTGGGAAAAGGTGACGGGTGCGCTTCAAAACAGTGTCCGGGTTTCACACCGGCTATAATCGGCTCTTCCGACCCTGGCGAGGGAGACCTACACAACCGCACCGTGGTGCCGTTGTTGGGGCCTTTTAAAGCGTGTTAAACATAAGAGTCTGGTGGAGTGTGCAACTTTCAGCCTCGATGGTCTCAGCTGTCATTTGGGTGCAACCAAATTGTGGTCATTATTTGTTGCATGAACGAACTTTGTTCCACCCAGTGCTCCACATCCAGTTATGCAAAAAAATTATTTGTTTAAAATGTTTCCAAAAAGGACCTCATTTGTCTAGTTGGGAACTCTAGGGAGGAGAGATGCCCAAACCACGAGCGTTTCCCCCGAGAGGGACCCTTTTTCCAAAAAAGAGAGATGGCCCAGTTCGGGACCCCATCCCACCATACTCTTTGTACTGGGAGGGAGAGGACTCCGTCCTGGCGAAGATCGATCAAGGATGTTGGGAAAGGCGGACGGGAAGGAGAGGACCCATGGTTGGAAGACGTGGGTTTTGGGGGGACGAGGAGGAGGGAAATCGAGACCAAAAGGAAAGGAGAGTCAGGGCCGCCAGGATGCCAAGGTTGGCACCAGTTTCTGGGCGAGCCAGGAAAAGAGAATGGCAGAAATGGGAGACGTGGTCCCGGACATCCCTTGGCATTTCTGGGGGATGTCGTCGAAGAGCTTGGAGAAGTTACGTGTTTGGACTACGGCTCCCAGAATCCCCCGCCAGGCAACCCAAAGGAAGCTGTAGTCCAAAGAAGCAACTTTTCCAAACTCTGTAACTGGATCCGATTTGAAATGGTGGGAAATGTCAAGGGGGGAAGCTCGGGGTCGGTGGCAAACGGAAGGAAGGAAGGAAGGAAGGAAGGAAGGAAGGAAGGAAGGGGGCACCCAATACCTTGATTTCTTCCGGCTTTTGGTTTGGGCTTGGTTTGGGCTTGGATTTGGGGTCACTTTTCTTTCCGTGGGGTGATGCTGAGGACCCCAAACACACCCAGCGTGTTTTCGCTTCCAAAGCTATAGCGAAGAGCTGGGATTTGCCGGTTAAACCGGGAAGGGATCGATTTGGCACAGAAGGCTTTCCAACGGCGAAGAGGGTGGGGAAGAAAGATTCACAGATTGTCCCCGCTTCCAATTTTATTTCTTGCAAAAAGTTTGGCCCGCCACGGACGTCCCTTTTGTGTGCGTGTGTTTTTTAAAACGTTGCATATTTATTAAGCTCCCGCCCCGGGTACCTGAGACCCCCCAATTGCCGAAAATGTCCTATTCGCTCACCGGGGAGGTGAAGACGCACGCTTTGCCCCGTGCGTTTTATGCCACGTTGCGTATCGACGTCCCAGGTCTTCCCAATATTTTATTGTTTTAATATGGGGCAGATATTTTGGGGGGGTTTCAGCGGTCCTTTGAATGCTAACATCTCCCCTCCCGGTGCTGTCACTTTAATGGATCAAACATTAAAACATAGACCAGATTTCCCAGCTTGGCATCTTCTGTGCTCTTTTTCTTTGTGCTTTCGGAGTCAGTCGAGGTGTGTGTTGCGTATGTGTGTGTTTCGGAACAAAAACTGCTTGGAGCATGCGCCTGTAGAAATGTGAAATAAATCTATCGAAACCCTCTTTGTTAGGGCTCGGGTTCGGGTCCCTTTTCTAGCCGGGGGTTTGGAGAGAAATCCAAGGAGGTATTGTAGTGTTTTTATATAGATAGATAGATAGATAGATAGATAGTATTGCTATCAGACATAAGAATAAGACATACAGTAACTTAAACAACACGTAACAAGACGTTATTAAATTATTAATAATTAAACTTTATTAAAATTAATAAATAATATTTAAATTAATTTAAATAAATTAAATTATTAAACAAGACATCAATACATGATAAACCAGCACAAGTCGATGTCCTGGATTTTTGTTTTTGATCCGCATCAAATTTTGGTTTCCTTTAAACTAATTGTGATTCATTATTTTCATTCATCCAAGAAACTTTAGAGAATGGGTAAAGGAGAACTTACTTAGTTAATAAAATAAAATTATATATATTTATATATATATATATACACACACACACATATATATTAATATGTGTGTGTGTGTGTATATATATATATAATATATATATAATATATATTTTATATATATATAATATATATATATAAAATATTTTATATATATATATATATATCTTATATATATATATTATATATATATATATACACACACATATATATGTATATGTGTGTGTATATATATATATAATATTATATATATATATATATATATATATATAATTAATATATATATATAATATATATATATATATATAAAATAAAGGGACGTTCAATAAGACCCCGTAATGTTCAAAATCAAGAGGCTTGATATCCCTAAACAAACAACATAATTCTTAATGATAATAGATGATATATCATATTTTAAAAGAAATTTCCCCTTCTTTTCCAGATATAAAATTAATGGGGACCAGGCCTTTTTTTAACCGGGAATTTCTATTTGGAGGAGGCTTACGTTGCTGAGCCTTTGTGGGATCAACGTGGCTTTCCCAGCCTCGAACGGTTCGCAGATGAAAACCCGGACCAGGGTGGTCAAGGGGCATCCAAGGGTGGTCAAAATGCAGAAGGACCCACGTGTCAAAGTAGACGCTCCGGCCGTTTGCTTTTTCCTTTCCAACTGGGAAAGGCACGATTCGATTTGGACCCCTCCGCGCAGAGTTAGTCCCGCCGATGTTTTAGCCCTTTGAATTCGGTTTGCAAAAATGGTTTATAATTTTTGTCTTTCTCCGAACTTGGAAAGTTATTTTTTTATTCTAGACCGCAACTTCCAAACAGGGCCGAGTGGGAAATTCTGCCCCAATTCTTTGAACGTCGCTGGGTTTTCCGCGCAAACCCGACGAAGCTCCGGACGAAGCTCTTTTGCGCACGCAGACCTTTGGGTTTTCTCTGAAAAGCTGTCGCAGGAGCGCACGCTTCCTCCGCGAGAGCCTTCCTTTAACGCTGCTCACTCAGCAAAATTGTCGGGGCCAAACTTTCCGTTCCGTCTTGTTTCCGTCCCTTTGCAAATGAATCTGGCGCTCGTTCGTATCCAGTAGCTTTTCTTTTAAGTCTGTCGTCTGCAGATGAAAATTGCAACCCGAGAAAGCGTTTCTCCTTTTTACGCTTCTCTTGCAAGCCAAACATATGTTCAAATGTGTGTTGTCTTAAACAGACGGGAGGAATTTCTCTCCATTTTGAACGGAGCCAGTTCGCAATGACGTGAATTCGCTAGTTTGGCAAATTTACGCGAATTCTCATTGCGTCCGGAATGCGTTCAGAATGACTTCCCGTTGCCCGAAAATGAATTCCCGTTGCCCGAAATTGCGTGAAACGCTCTCATACGCAATAACGTGAAACCCCAGGATTGCGTTCGGAATGACTTCCCTTTTGCCCGAAATTGTGTGAGATACTTTAATTCGCAATAACGTGAAACCCTAGGATTGCGTTCGGGTTCCCGTTGGATTATACTTCCAATTTCCGTCGTCTGATAACGTCCAGAGCGATGCCTTCGGGTTATTTCTGACTTCCGGCGACCCTAAAAATCAATATTGATGCGAGTCTTCTAAATGAAACCGATCGAGAGGTTTCGTTGGCAAGGCTCGCTCAGAGGCAGGTTTGCTTTCGCTTCTCTCTGAGGCTGAGAGAGTGTGGCTGGTCCAGTGCGTTTCCATGGCTGAGCCGGGATTTGAACCCGGGTCTCCAGAGTCATAGGCCAGTGCCGTCCCTTGATCAAACATTCCTTCGGTCCTCAAATTTTTAGAATTTAAGAAAGACAATTTAGACAGAAAATGGGAAGGCGTTGTAATTGTTGTTATAGTTGTTATGAATCCTGCCTTTTTCCAACTTTGGGACTCAGGGCGGCTTATTTAAATAGATTAAAAATGGGCAAAAATATAAAAGTTAAGCGATTCAGCTCTCCAAAAAAGCCAAATCGAAAAGCCATCGAAAACGCAACAGCGCAACGAAAGCAACAGATAGAAAAATCACGATACGAGACGCAACCTTTTAAAACCAAATTTGCCAAAGCAGAAATTTATGGAAAGGGAAGGTGCCATTTTGACCGTTCTGGGAAGGGAGTCCCTGGTTTCTGGGGCTTCCACCAAAAAGGCCCCGTTGCTCCCAACTGTGTCCCTATATATTATATTATATTATATTATATTATATTATATTATATATATATATTGATAAGGGTCCTAGATGTGGTGCCTTTCCAAAGTTATCGCTCTTTGCAACGCTAGACCTTTGGAGCCCGAAGGAGACCCTCGTCTGGAGAGGGACGAAAGGAAAGCACCCCTAAAAATGCTGAAATAAAACCAAAGGCTCCACATCTGGAACCCTTATTAAATACGTAAGGTTTGTCCCACCCTCGGAGATCCACCGCTGCCACCCCCCACGTCTAGGATTCCCTCTTGAACCGTTCGTTCGGCTGGGTTTCCGCATCCTTCAAAACGCACTTCCTTCCTCCTCCTCCTTTTTGCTGTGGTTTCTCTGCCTTAAAAGCTTCGCCCGGCTGGCTTTGCGTCACACTTTTGCACCTGCCGGCCGGGCGATGTGGGTCCCGAGGGTCCCAGGGTGCCACCTTTGGCCCACCTTGTGCCAGGACTTTTGCCGGGGACCGCCGCCCACCGACAATAATGCCACAGGATGTTGAGTGACACCTGTCCTCGAATTCGGGCCGTCAGGGATGGGGTGCTGGTTGCTTGCTCCAGCGGTGGTAAGTACTTATGGGCACAACATGGGCACTTATGGGCATGGCATATGGGCACTGATGGGCATGGCACACAAGCACAACATGGGCACTTATGGGCATGGCACACAGGCACTTATGGGAACTTACGGGCATGGCACATGGGCACTTATGGGAACTTACGGGCATGGCACATGGGCACTTATGGGAACTTATGGGCATGGCACATGGGCACATATGGGAACTTAGGGCCATGGCACACGGGCACAACATGGACACTTATGGGCATGGCACATGGGCACTTATGGGAACTTATGGGCATGGCACACAGGCACAACATGGGCACTTATGGGCATGGCAAATGGGCACTTATGGGCATGGCACATGGGCACTTATTGGCATGGTACACAGGCACAACATGGGCACTTATGGGAATTTATGGGCATGGCACACGGGCACAACACGGACAATTATGGGCATGGCACATGGGCACTTATGGGCACGGTATATGGCCACAACATGGGCACTTATGGGCACGACGCACAGGGTGTAAGCCATAGAGAGAAGGGCGCCATCAGTGCAATACAGAAGGTGCCAAACTACAAGGTGCCAACATCACCGGTGGCGGTTTTTTTACACAAAAAGGTTTGTGTGTGTATAAAAGATGCATTTGTCTGAAGTAATGCGACAAGCTTGGGGTTGACCAGGGGATGCCAATATGAGTATAACTGTGCCTCCAAGTCGTTCCCGACTTATGCCAACCCTAAGACGAAGCTGTTGTAGGGTTTCCTTGGCGAGGTTTGTTAAGGGGTGTGTGTGCGTTGCCGTTGCCTTCCCCTGAGGCTGAGAAAGTGTGACTCAACCAAGGCCACCTTGTGGGTTTCATGGCCGAGCTGAGAATCGAACCCTGGTCCCGATAGAGTCGCATCCCGACACCCAAACCGCTATGCCATGCGGGCTCTTCGGGATGCCAGACTGGGACTCTATTCCTCCGAACTGCAAACTTAGCTGGTGTTCAGTGGCCCAGGAGCCGGGTCCATGAAAACATTGGCAACCCCGAGGTGTAGCCACCCTGCAGAAATGAAGCGGCTTGGCACCACTTTAACTTACCATCCTATAGCTTTCTGGGATTTATCATTTTCCGGGGCGCGTCGAAAGCTCGCGCCGGAGTCCAAAACGTCCGCGGGGACCAAAGTTTGGGAACTTTGGGCATCTCTCCGGAGCGCACCGGAGTCGTGGGTCCTTGCCTGGCCGAATGGGGTTTGATAGGATGACCCTTCTAGGAAAAACCCTTTTATGTTTTTAGTGCGATTGCTTTTCGACGGCGGGACGGACCCTTTTCCAACCCTTTAATTCTGCGATTCTTTGGAAAGTGGAACTGCCAGGCATTACACATTTGGAAACCGTTTCAAAATCCACCGAGGAGAAGCCGGAGGCGGGCGACGGGTTTGGGAAATTCGGCCGCGGTGTGCCATCCGTCGCGCTTTCGCGCTCAAAAGGGCAAAGTCTCATCTGTGGTTTGGGGACTTTCCAGGAAAAACGTACCAGAAATATGAAGCGAGGAAAGGGGGGGAAACGGTGACCGCGGACGGAAAGGCCAGACCTAGGACTCTTTGGAATGAAAAACGAAGAACTAAAGTAAGATGGCCATAAATAAAAAAGTGGCAGGAAGCCTGAAGCGCATGTTTCTGTGGCTCCTGTACGTGCCGCGCTCTTTGCGCCGAAATACAAGACAGTGGAAACGCGGGGCTCAATGGAGAGAAGGCGGCACCAGAGTTTACGTTTTCGGTTATATTTCTTTGCATGTGGTTTGAGAGTTGGAAACATTGGGAGACCGTGGAAACCCACTGGGTGACCTTAATAATAATGTTCACGATGACGACGATGATTTATTTATATTCCGCTTTTTCGCAAAGGAACCAAAGCGGATCCTATAGGACGGGGTGGGGGTCGCAAGTCACACTGTCTCAGCCTCGGAGGATGGCAAAGGCAAATCCTCAGTGCAACGTCAGCCAAGCCGATGCCATGCGACGTCAACGGCCGGGCGTAGGAGGCAGCACAGCCCTTCGGACGGGAAAATATTAGCATTTTTTTGCTGATGATGCTCCGTTGATGATGATGATGATAGGCATCTCTTTGGGTCGGGGAGGATGTGGTTTCGGAGGCCGCGTTGGCAAGTGGCGCGAGGCTTCGGAAGACGTTGAATCTTCTCGGATGAGAAAAGCACTGGAGTTAGGCTGGGTTAGGGTTGCCATGTCTTTTTCAGAGACAGGCTCCTCCGCTGTTCAAAAGCCTTGGAAGAAGTGTGGGTTTTAAAATGAGATTACTTTCAGGGTACTTTCGCAGTGGATTTTGCACGGGTCTCATAGGGTTGGATTCGGTGGTCCCTTCCGACTCTGTGATCCTCTCTCAATATGGTCCGCTCCTTCCCGGGAATCGCTATTGCATTTGGCCCATTATTTTTACTATTATTATTATATAGAGCGCTGTAGGCCAGGGATGTGCCAAGTCTTGGCCTGGTCCTGGCGCATGGGAAACGACGCATAAAACGCTACTCCTTTCCCATTAAAGCGATTCCACTTTGGGATGATGTCCAAATTTTTAAAAAAGCGCCAACCCTGTTTCTGCCCCTAAATAGGGTTCGACAATCTGGACAGCAACTTTGTAGTCTTAGATTAAACAACAACCGTCCCCAAACTCTGTGTGGGTCCGAAACAAGAATAAAGAAAAAGCAGAGGATTTGGGGATTTGGCGTCTTGGATGTCACGCTCTCTCAGCCCCAAGAGACGGCAATGGCTCTGAATAAACCTTTCCAAAAACAGCCGATGATCAGGTGTTGCCTTAGGGTCAGAAACGGCTCGACGAAACAACAACACGTTGGGGTTCACAACTGCTGCCACAATGGGGATTCTGGGATTTGTAGTCCCAAAAAAGGGACCTTTCCGCTAAGCTCTTGGTGGGTGTCTCAGAGCGGGAAACCGGCGTCCCGATCACTCTTGGCGTTGTGGTTTTGCAGCGGCGCTGCTTTTGCAAACACGGCCAACCTTTGGCGGTAAACACCCACATCTTTGGATATTTCGTCTTCCGTCTGATATTTCGTGGGGCCTCGAACGATCGCCCAGAAGGCAGCCGGGGGCTTTCCCTGCAAGATCAGATAAAGGCAAAGGCAAGGAGTTTTGAATGCATTTTTAAAATATATATAGATAGATCAGCCTCTTGCAACTTTGCAAAATGGCACCAGGAGCGCATGGTTCCCATCGCTTTGTGTTTTGCGTGGCAAGCTTTTGTACCCAATAGATGTCGGAGAGGAAAACATGTAATGTGGAAGCCAGTGTAGGACTAGGACTCCGGAGACCTGGGTTCGATTCCCCGCTCAGCCGTGCAACCCATTTGGGCGAGTCACACTCTCTCGGCCTCAGAGGGAGACAAAGGCAAATCTGAACAAATCTTGCCAAGAAAACCCCAGGATAGCTTCGCCTTAGGGTTTCCGTAAGTTGGAAACAACTCGACGGCACACAACAACAACAACGACAGTAACTAAGAGTAGAACCGTTTACTGTATATACTCATAAGTCTAGAAATTTAGGTCCAAAAACCGACCCAAAAAACCTGCGTCAACTTATCCCCGGCTCAATGTAAGTACTTTAACTCTCATTTAAAAGAAGGAACCATCTCCCGGCGAAAAGCAAGAGTATAATATGGGAAATACTGACCTCCTTTACTTTCTCATCCATCCAGTTTTAATTTTGTAAGTTCTTTGACGTTGTTTTGCTTTGGTTCCTCCTTTGGATCCTTTGCTCGGTGCCCCTAAGTTTTACCCTCGACTTATAAACGGGTCGGAGCAAAAACCCATAACTCTGGCCCTAAAACGTGGCCCTAAAGGTCGGCTTATCGTCGAATAGATATGGAAATCTATTAACTCCATTTGACAATTGATCCAATTTGGGTCTAAATTTAACTTTCCAACCCAAGGTCTCCAAGTGACCTCCTGCAAGACCAGAACCAATTCTTCAACATCCGCTTGGAGAGAGTTTTGCCCACCTTCCCTCCTCCGACGGTGTCTTCCTCCTTCCGTCTTTTCTTCCTTCTCTTCTTCCTCTTTCAGGTCTTTCTGATGAATTTGGCCTGTAGCTCCCAAACCCGGCGCAACGCGATCCTTGAAGGGACCAGAAGGACATTGAAATCCGCGGAGGTGCCAGAGATGTGCCCAAAAGGTAAGGAGGTCCGCGTTTGAACGGTCGGCCCCAATCTTCCCTATCCTTCCTTGGAAGGATGGGGTTTTATTTCTATGCAAGGAAGCCTACTCTCTGCAATAATAATAATAATGATAATAATAATAATAATATTTAGTTGTATCCTGTCTCTACGTTCTAGATCGAGGCGGGGAATAACATACCCTCCAGCTGTCTCAGTTTGGCCGATTAATCCTCGCTTTTTCAGTGCCTTTTAAAAGGTCCTGGTTTTTATGACTATATTCAAAATATTCCCTTCTTAAAGAAATAAATCGAATTATTGTACTTCGTTTATTTCCATCTTATCCAATTCCTTCTCTCTTTGCCCTTAATTCTACATACATTTGCTTGTCTCTGCTACCTGTATATTTGTTCTCTAGTTTTTCTATGTCAGTTTCTAGTTTCTTTTATTAATTAAAACAATTGAAATCTAAAATAATAATAGAATAACACACGCGCGTATCACGTTGCACACCGTTGCGTCTTTGCGTCTGCCTTTTTGTCTTTGTCAGTTCAGTACAGTAGTCATATATAGTCTTTCTTTCTTTCTTTCTTTCTTTTCTGTTGGTTTTCCCCCCACCTTTCCTTTAAACGTCAAACATTACAATTTACAGGCTATCATCCCTCCATTCCCTCTTGATCTGGGAATAGCCCCTTTTTAAAAATAAGGTCCCTCTCTTCGTTTTCAATCAGGAAAACGTATTCCGTCTTTGCGTTTGAACGGCACGCTGTGCGCAACCGGGGTTTGCAACGTATTGCGTGACGTTGTAAGCCGCCCTGATTGCATTGTGGGATAAAAAAATATTATCATTATCATTATTATTATTATTGGTATCCCCAGAGACTTGTCTCTTGCTCTCCGGTTGTGGCCTAGGAGCCTCAGTGTCCGACCCTGGAAAAAGTCTAATTATACGTAAAGCTGCAAATTGTGTTTTTGTATGAGCTGGCCTGGAGCCGTAATACATTTATCCATTCATTCAGTTATATGTATATCTATATTAGTGTGTGTGTGTGCGTTTAAAATGTGCAACGTGTCCGCTCTGCAGGAACGTACCTGACGCCGTGGGAGTGCCATAACATCGGCGCGCGATGCAAGTGCGAACGGTGCCGGAGCGGAGAGTTCCAGCCGCATCCCACTTTGGAAACGGAGTGCAACTCTTGTTCCCTTTGCGAACGTGAGCCTCGGGGGGAAACGGGACGGATTTGGGGGTCGGGGCGGTAGAAGAGGGAAGGTGTCACCCCCCCAAAAAAAGGAAAATTGGGGGGTTGGGGAAGAGAAGAAGGACTCATTGGCGTGTGCTTTGTCTTTCCGCTCTTTCTTGGCCCTGATCGGACGAGGGGTTTTGCAGCCCCGATCCAGAGTCACTCTGCATCCGTCCAAGTGAACGCACACAAATGCGCATTGAATTATCGCACGCGAATGCTGTCACTATGAAGCCGTTCCAAAGCCACTCCAATCCAAAGTCACCCCAGAATTCACTCTGCATTCATCCAAGTGAATGCACATTGAATGTGCATCGAATCATCACACACGAATGCTGTTACTACCCTTCCATAGGACTTTATCACACCAGACCAATTCAATCCGAATCGGTCTGGTGTGATAAGGCCCCATGGAAGCGTAGTAACGGCATTCGCGTGTGATAATTCAACGCACGTTCGTGTGAATTCGCTCGGATGGATGCAGAGTGACTCTGGATCGGGGCTGCAAAAACCTTCGTCTGATCAGGACCAAAGGAGTTTATCAGACGGGAGGAATTTCTCTCTATTTCGAATGGTGCCAATTCGAATTCACGTGAATTCGCTAAATCCCATTGCGTTCGGAAGGCATTCGGAATGACTTCGTATTAGCCGAAAATGACCCCCCATTGCCCGAAATTGCGCGAGATACTTTAATTCACAATAACGTAAAACCCATGATTGCGTTCGGAATGACTTCCCTTTTGCCTGAAATTGCGTGAGATGATTTAAGACGCAATAACATGAAACCCCAGGATTGCGTTCGGATTGCCATTAGATTATACTCCCAATTTCCGTGGTCTGATAAACTCCATAGTGATCTTGACCTTCCCATTTTTGTTAAAGGTGGGTTTTGGGTCCATGTGCTTCCCTGCAGAGAGCCCTGTTCTTTTCCATCCTCGCTGTAGACTAAATCTAAATGTTGGTTCCAGCCAAATACGGACAGACGACGGTGAGGAACTGCACAGCCGTCCGGGACGCCGAGTGCGGATGCGAGCCCGGTCACTACAAGATCCCCGACTCCTTGCCCGGGATCAACCTCTTCACTTGCAAGCCGTGCCTCCGCTGTTCCAGCCTCAACAAGAAAACCCTGCAGAACTGTGAGTTGCGGTTGTGGTTTTACCTGGGTTAGGTCCTTGCTTAAATCCTCACCCAAAGTTAGGTAAAAAGGCAGCATTGTCGTTGCGGCACGATTGCCGTCGCCACTAAGTTTACGCCGCTTCAAAACGCACGTCAATCATCTGTGCGTCATCGGTGACGTAAGTGGCAACCAAAATAAAATAAAATAAAAGATCTGATTCATTGGTTTTGTGACTGGCTGCAAAATTAATGAAAAATGATAGAAGATTCGATGTATTGGTTTTGCAACTACTTGCCTCACCGATTGCAAATAGCCGCAAAATCAATGAATTGAATCTTCTATCAATTTTATTTTTTAAAAATTGACAGAAGATTCGACTTATTGATTTTACAACCACTTGCCTCACTGATTGCAAGTAGCTGCAAAAATCAATGAATTGAATCTTCTATCAATTTTATTTTTTAAAAATTGACAGACGATTCGACTTATTGGTTTTACAACCACTTGCCTCACTGATTGCAAGTAGCTGCAAAAATCAATGAATTGAATCTTCTATCAATTTTATTTTTAAAAAATTGATAGACGATTCGACTTATTGGTTTTGCAACTACTTGCCTCACCGATTGCAAGTAGCTGCAAAAATCGATGAATCGAATCTTCTATCAATTTTATTTTTAAAAAATTGATAGATGGTTCGACTTATTGGTTTTGCAACTCCTTGCCTCACTGATTGCAAGTAGCTGCAAAAATCAATGAATTGAATCTTCTATCAATTTTATTTTTTTAAAATGATTTGATTCATTGGTTTTGCAACTACTTGCTTCTCTGATTGCAAGTTGTTGCAAAATCAATGGATCAATTTTATTAAAAAAAATGATAGAAGATTTGATGCATTGGTTTTGCAACCACTTGCCTCCCTGATTGCAAGTATTTGCAAAAACAGTGAAACAAATCTTCTATCAATTTTATTTTATTTTTTTCCCCAAGGGAAATGGGGATTGAAATCACAAGAAAGTCTCCGGTCGATGGGTTATAACTGTACATGGTTTATGTATCATCAACTTAAAGAAAAACTTGGAATAGATGTTAAAGATATTGGTATAGACGAAGCAGAAAAAGAACTAGGAAAAAATTGTAAAGTCCGAAGAGAAATCGTAGAATTAGAGAATTTTATAAGGTAATATTGAAAACAGGGATGGAGGAGGAGGGTGATGAAACCACAAATGCTCAAAAACGGGCACGAAATTTTGGCCGATCTGTACGGTCCCCTCCGCCCCATTTCTTTCCCGAGGAGGGGCCTTGGAAGATCCCATTGCTGCCCAGTGTCCCCAGTGCGGTAACACCACTGGTTTCAACTTGCCGCAGAGCGCAAACCGTGTGCAAGGGGCCGCCGCTAAGCCGTTGCTCCGTGTTTTAGGCTCGGAGGAGAGCGACGCAATTTGCGGCGAGTGCCAGCCTGGTTTCTGTCCCTCCGGAGCGGAGCGGTGCCAACCGTGCCCGAGGTGAGCCCCGCTTGGTCCTTCTCCTTTCCTCTTTGCCCAACCTTTGGAGAGGCTGCGACGCCTGGGAAATCCAGGGCTCGGTTCCCTAAAACCGGATTTCATTCCCCAATTTATTTAGAGAAAGGCAGGGTCGACGCTGGTCCCCCGAGGCGGAAACATAGGCAGACGACGCTCTTCGGATAACCTGATACGCTTCGTATACTCTGAAAACCCGCAATTATTTACCTTTTTTAGGGGTGGGGTGTAATGCATTGGTAACGCAGCCAAGCAGTTACTACCAGGAGTAATGGGAAAGTAAAGGGGAATGTGCAAGTTACCAGGTGTAAGGGGACGGCGGCGGCTTCCGACTCCAAGGTGAACCCGTCGTTGGGTTTTCAGGGCAGGATTTGTTCTTCGTTGGGTTTTTGGGGCAGGATTTGTTCCGAAAAGGGTTGCCTTGGGCTTTCTCTGAACTGGAGACAACATGCCCAAAGCCGTCGTAGATTTCCATAGCCGAAAAAGGAATCGAACCCTGGTCTCCGGGGTTGTCGCCCAACGCTCAAACTACTCCCAAACAGCCATTTCCCATGGTTCCCCCAAAGTAGCCACTTGCTAGTTTTGTAGTTTTGGGGGAGCAAATTAATTCTCTTTTTTTTTTTGCCCAAAGTGCATTATTAGCATCCCTTCTGAGCAAGGCATTAAATTCTTTTTTTCCAGGACGACAACGCAGAAATATTTCTCAACGCCGGGACTGCCGTTCGGGACGACCAGAGCCTCCGTCGCAACCAGGCAAGTCCGTTTGTGGTCGACGCGTCCGAAGTGCGACGCGGGAGCCACAAACGGGATGTTTTTCGTGGCTCCTTGGCCCCCAATTTTTCTTTGCCAAACGCTGTCTCCGAACGCACACGGGTGCCTTTGCCATCTTTTTGGCAAACATGGGAACAACGGCCAATAAAAGGTCAGATCCGTTTAGCGACTGAAAAGTAACTTCCCTTGAGAAGTTGCAAACCCGTGCCCATGTTCTCCTTCATAGAGTCCATCCTGTTTTATTTGACGTAATTTCTAAAATCATCCCAATTTGTCAAATATTGTAAGTAACACATAAATTGCAACTAGCACTCATTCCGTCTGTTGTATTTAGACGCCTCTATTCATTCGGTTTTATCTTTCTAAAGCAATAGTACTTTCTTTTTCTAATTTTAAAAAGGTAATTAATGGTTCCCTATCTTTTGTAAAAATGCTTTTAGTGATTTTTCCCCCCTTTATCATACATATCATCTTATCTATTTCCATATATTCGTATAGTTTCATAAACCAAATTCTATGTTTGGTATTTCGTTATTTTTCCAATTGGCAGCGTATGACATTCTTGCTGCTACAATCGTATGAAATAGTAATCTTCCCTATTTTTCTCTCCAAATTGTCATCTTCGATCGCGTTTAATGTTTAATATTCCGGACCTGCGCTACCTTTAATACAACCTCCGCTCATATTCAGGAGGTTTTCCTGCTAGAACCCATGATTTATAAATACCATAAATAAATAGTATAATAAATGATTTGGCCTCGCAATCCAAAGGAGCTCTCCGTGATCCAGAACTCTAGGTCCCACGCCTTTGAATAGTTAATTCAAAGTTTGGAAATAAAACCCAGAACGGATTCTCCAAAGACATTTCGCTGTCGTCGGGCGTCTTTTAACCGAAAAAACCTCTGTCCCTTTTGCCTTCTAGCCGGACTCCTGGAGTCGAAACCTGTGGCAAGGACTGTCAATCTGGTATGTCATGGCAATTTGGAAATAATAATAATAATTATAATAATTATTTGTATCCCACCTTCCCCTGTGTTGGATCGAAGGCAGGGTGGTTTAAAATGTGTGGGATCCCACAGTTGCAAGTGACAGGCTACATACTGTATATACTCATGTGTAAGTCTAGAAATGTAAGTCAAAAAATTGACCCCAAAAAACTATGTCAACTTATCCACGGGTCAATGTAAGTACCATATCTTAACTCTTATTTAAAAGAAGGGACCATCTCCTGGCGAAAAGCAAGAGTATAAAATATGAAGCACCAACCCTCTCTACTCTCTCATCCATCCATCCTTAAGAGTGAACACAAAGAGTTATGTCTGCTGGGATTTTGTGAGTTCTTTGACGTTGCTTTGCTTTGGTTCATCCTTTGCTATGTGCCCCTAAGTTTTACCCTCGACTTATCCACAGGTCAGAGCGAAATCCGTAATTTTGGCCCCAAAACCTGTCCTCGATTTATACACGGGGTCGGCTTATTGTCGAGTAGATATGGTTTGGGAGTAGAGATAGGGATCCTAGTTCCTGGACGTTTCCTCCAAGATTCATTGGTGGTCAACCATGGGTTTTATCAGTCTAGGCCAGGGACAGGGTTATGGGACGGGGGATTATGGGATCTGCAGGCTGGATAGATATGGAGGGATACGTTGTCCGGCCCTGAGCCGCCTCCATTCCATCCAGCTCTTTATGAAAGCAAACTACGGGCCCTCCAAATGCGTCGCCCGTGTAAACTCAATTCATACTAAGTCATAAAACTGGTATTTGTTTCCTTATCGTTCGAACCCATTTGGGATCCAGCCCTGTTCTCTGGAGCAGCAGAAGAGAAGCGGACTCCGTCTTCCGCATGGCATTCCTCCAGGTATTTTAAGGTGGATGTCCCATGGACAGTCCCAGTCTTCTCTGGTCCAGGCCAAACACATACGCTTCCCTCCTGGGACTTGATGGTCTCCGTACCATCCTTCTCCGGACATCTTTCGCTTATCCGTGTCCTTCCGAAACACTAAAAAAGTCAACCCGGGTTTCCAAAAAACAAGTCACGCCAGACTAATCTGATTCCCTTTTTTTGGATAAAATTAACCATCTTAGTAGACAAATTTTTGGCAAGACATTTGACAACAGTTCAAAAAGGACATTGAGAAACAGGAGCCATGTGTCCAAAAAGAGGGCCACCGAAATGGTGAAAGGGTCTGGAAACCTATGAGGAAAGACTTAGGGAGCTGAGGATGTTTCGCCTGGAGAAGAGACGGTTAAGAGGTGATATGATAGCTTTGTTTAAATATTTGAAGGGATGTGACATTGAGGAGGGAGCAAGCTTGTTTTCTGCTGCTCCAGAGACTAGGACCCGGAACGATGGATGCAAGCTCCAGGAAAAGAGATTCCACCTCGACGTTAGGAGGAACGTCCTGAGAGTAAGACTCACAGGAACGGTTGTGTCTCCTTGGGTTGGGATGAGCTACGGCCAACTACCTGCCTCTCACCGTTTGGCTTTTTCTTGTGTTGTCCTAGCGGTCATTTCGTGCGGGATCCTGCTTCTGATGGTGCCGGCCTGTTTCATTCTGTGCCGGAAGAGGAGCCGATGGACCAGGACCGCTTTGCCCGGCGGGGCTGAATCCAGAGCGCTTCCGGAGCAATCCTGTTTGGGTGAATCTCTTTTGGAATGGTAAACCTAGATTGTAAAGGGCTTTGCTGCAAGGTCTAGTCCCACCGTCATGGTCTAGTTCCTCCGTAATTAACGTATTTCATTCTCATTAATGCTTTAACATATTGTGGGAAATCTCAAGGAGCGATGCGGCACCTTAGACTTAAACCCGAGGGTCCCTAGCTTATTGTCAGTATTGGGAAACCTTATAAGAGCTTTGTAAGGTGGGCCAGAGATCCAGAGTCGCATAAGAGGTTAAAACGCTGGGTGTCCATCGTTTTAACCTCTATGCTCCTCGGGGACTCCAAGAATAAAGTAAAAGTATCCGAAAAATAACTACATTACTTGCAATGGTTTCCTCTTTCCTCTCTTTCTGAGTAATGAGGGCATAAGTAACTTCACAAAAAGGGGCAAAGTGACTCAAACGGTGCAATGTGTGTAGTTTTCTGGTTACCTTGAGATGGCATTTCTGGAGACGGTTGGAAAGGAAACGTTCACGTTTTATGCTTCTTGTTCCTTAATAAAAAGTAACTGAAAGTAATGAAAAAGTGAACCATGCCAAGGAGGAAAGGCAGTGATCTGTTTTGTTAAAAATAATAATAAAAAATCCAATTTTTGTTCTAAATCCTATTGTTAGGGATAGAATGGACATTTGTCCATTCAAGAATCCACCACCCGGCCACACTTTGGAAATTGGCAAATGTCCACTCCATCCCTAACAATAGGATTTAGAGAAAAACGTTTGTGTGTTTTGGGTTATTTTTAACAAAACAGACCACTGCCTTTCCTCCTTGCCATTTTAAAACCGTTCCGTGACCTTTGCAATTTTAAAATATGTTCCCATTTCGCTTTTTCATTACTATGGAGCCCCCAAAACGGGAACGTTCTCCAAAACTCTGGGCACGTCCGCCGGTCCTGACTTTCCCCTTCCCGTCCCAGCTTTGCCAGCGGATCGTCCGGACCCGCCGTCGGCCGTGGTGACGGAGGGCGACCTTCCTCGCGGCGGATCCCTCCGACAAGGCCGGAAGCTGTACGCCGTGATCGACGCCGTGCCCGTCCGGCGCTGGAAGGAGTTTGTGCGGGGATTGGGCCTGCGGGACGGCGAGATCGAACTGGTGGAAGTGGAGCACTCCCAGTTCCGGGAGCAGCAGTACGAGATGCTGAAGCGTTGGTGCCAGAAGAAAGGGGCTTCCGCGGACGCCGTCTTCGCCGTCTTGGAGGAGATGCAACTCGGCGGATGCGCGCAGGAACTGCGGGAGCAACTGGCGCAGCTCAGCCGCCCGCTCCGGAGCCCCTGAACCACAACCGTCGCATCTCAATATGCTTTGGATAAACTATACTCTCTCCGTCTCAGAGAGCGCCCAACTTTAGCACCAACATTGGTAAGACTGAACTTTTGAGACCGAATGCGGCGCGAGGGATGCCCTCCTGTTCTGTGTGTCAGCGGGCGGCATTATTTTGGGCTGGCCGCCTTCCATGGAAAAACCCATTTGTCAAAGTTGTGGGTGGAAAGAAAGCGGGCGGCACCAGACTCATCACTGGATTTTCCCACTTGGTGTGAGAAATGGAAAATTCGGGTAAAGCTAAAGGTCTTGGCCGAGCTTCCCAGGAACCTCCGAGACACAACAGCCGAGGGCAAAGGATAGGACTGTGCCGTTTAGTTCTTAATAATTTAATATATTTGTGTGTGTGTATATATATGTGTGTGTGAGCATTGGTGACTGTAAAGATTTTTAGCTATAGATTCTGCATGTCAGACATGCGATGGAAATTACGGAGGATCCTTTTGCCACCTCTGCGGAAGAGAACGCACCCATACAGGTATGGAAGCCACGTAGACATTTTATGTCATTTTTAATAATAATAATAATAAAAAGAGGTTTTTGAAGGTCTATCCTGCCCTGCAGTGGTAGAAACTAGCTCCTCGTATTCTTAGAGGGATGTTTTATTCTCGCTTGTAATGTCTAAGACAGTTGTGCCGAAGCATCCCTGTGCTTTCCATCTTGCTAAAGCAATAAATGCACAAGTGAGAATGCCTCCCGCGTCCCCAAGGAGGGCATTTAAAAAAATAATTTAGCATTTTAATTTTATTTAACGGTTGCAAGTGCATTGTGGTGTAGTGGCTTGAATCCCAAAAAGTGACGTCTCCGAGGTATGAATGCAAATGTGTAGGAAGGAGGTGAAATCTACGTTTTATTGGATTATCCACTGCGATAAGGTCTGAATCTTGATCCGATCGATATGCCCCTCGTTCCCACTGGAAATCGATTCTGACCCTTAGATCATTTATCTTATATAGATGTAAGATACAAGTATAAAACGCATATGATAGAAGTAAAGGAGAGCTAGGAGTAAGTCTCCAAAATGCATCCGAGATCCATCTTCCATTTATATGTCTCATAGAAAGAATTTGTCAGCACGAGCTTTTGTAGACTTAAGTTATTTCGTAGGCTTACTTATATCATAGAATTACAGAATCATGTAAAGATACAAATATAAAAGACATGATAGAAGTAAAGGGGAGATATAAGTAAGTCTCCAAAATGCATCCAAGGAAATAGCAAGTCTACAAAAAGCTCAAGCTGACAAATTCCTTTCGGCTTTTTTCCCCGCTATGAAACGGAGCAAATTTCCGATCGGTGTAAATGACCGTTGTTCCCATTTGAAACCGGTTCCCGTTGCAATGTGATCGAATCAACTGATCGATTGATCGGTCAATTGATTGATTATTATTGACACGGAGCGGAGCCGGAATAGTATTCGGACCATATCGTAAGTGGGAATGACCCCTTGGTTTGGTTAAAAAATTGCACATTGGACTTTATCACATAGGGACGATTGCATAAACAAGATTATTCCGTAAAAATCACCCATTTGCAATTAAGATTTTCACACGGCGTCACATTGAAAAGCAATTCAAGTAATAATAATAATATTTGTGTTATTATTTTTCACATTGAAAAGCAATTAAAGTGCCGTTAACCAGTGAATAACCAGGCAATAAACATTTACGGGGAAATTCCAAAAACGCTCTCTTGCTGTTTGTTGCCTGTATATTCTTGATTATTCCTGGGATAATGGCTCTTTTATCGCTCTGTGTCTGAAAATCTTAATTGCGATAGTCACTGTGCGATTTTAATGGGATAAACCCCATTTAAACTTGCAATTTTCCTCCGTATGATAAACTCGATTAAAGATTGTACTGTGTGTAAGCGGTTAAAGTGTTGGACTGCAATGCCAGAGGTTCAGATTTCAGCCACAGAAACCCATTGGGTGACATTGGGCAAGTCACACTCTCTCAGCCTCAGAGGAAGGAAAAAGGCAAACTATTTCTGAAGAAACTTGCCAAAAAGCCCCAGGATAGGCTCGCCTTAGGTCACCATGAGTCAGAAATGACTCGAAAGCCACAACGACAACAAAGTGTAGTGTTTTGTGTGGTTCGGCCCTCCGAGTCCTAACCGCCATCCAAGTGTCGCTTACCCAAAGTTGCTCAACCCCAATGATGCAAAAACATACAATTATAGGAAACGTGAATACGGGAGCAAAGTTATCCCCCTTAAAGCAAGCTTCCGTTTTTGGGTTATGATGATGATGATGATGATTATTTAATAGCTGAGAAGATAAAACATTCTAGGTCAGAAACAATCCTGACGCATCTCCCCGGTTGGAGGAGCGTCGAGTACAGACAAGCCAAAATCACATAGAAAAAAAAAAGGGGGGGAATAATAATAATAATAATAAACAATAATGTCCAATTATAAGCCGAGAAAGTTGGAACAGCTCTTTCCGAAGGATTTTAAAGACGCGTCCGTCGATATGGCCGCTGGAAGACCCTCTCAACCCAGCCGGACGCTTTCATCTTCTTCGCACAACGAGGAACGAAATGCCTGTGGATGGAGGGGCGAGTGGTCTTTCTTCCTTTTTCCTTTTGCGAAATTTAAAAACGTTGCGTCTGCGGAGACGATATATATACGACTCTGCTACAGGGTTCTAGCGAGAAGAGAGCGGATGAGTTTACGTTTCGCGCATTCCCTGCGTAGGATTTTACGCATTAAGACCCGCAGGATGCTTTCTACCGTACAAATAACTTTAGAGCTTGCAGTAAACGGAGATGATCCAGAGAAGGGAAAAAAGCGGAAACGGTTAGGAAGAGAGTCTGTTTCGTTGCTGCGGGAATGCTTAATCTGACATGAAATACAATTTCCTTGGATTTTTGTACCACTTTGCAAAGAACGTTGCTCTTGGAGTTAAGACTAAGGAATAAAAGCATGCTTCAGCCCATTCCTGTATTAAGGAAAGGCTGGATCCTGCAACTTAAATTGCACAGCCTTTTGCAGATTTTGCTCCTTTCCTGCAGAATGTCCTTTGCAATATTTGGAATAATTACGAGGGCAAAGAACTAGGCAGGGTTTTGGTTCGTAAAACAAAAATTGGAAGGTTTCACGAACGATTATCGGATAGAAAACGGAGACTAAACAAAGTACCAAGGTAATGGATAGTACCCCAACAAAGGACGCCACTACTTAGACTGGATACTACAACTCTATTATTACAATAACACCAAGATTTGGGTATAAAATGGCTTGCCGAAACAGTATATAGAATAAAACTGATATGCTAAATGTAAAACATTTACGCTTGCAATATTAGACGCGGTAAAAATATTTTCTTCTTCTTCTTGAAACCGAGACCAGTTGGAATTTATGTTGTTATTTCCAGAAAGATGTATAGGGTTGAAAACAGCATCCTGAATTTGCAATGCTGGAATTAATTATAAGTTGAGATGTGTGTTTTTTTGTAAATTGAGGAAGGTGCGTACGTCAAAATGGCTAAAAATCACTCTTGGAGGTAGTCGTCTTGTTTGCTACCTGAAAGATTTGCTACTTAAAAAATTGCTCCGACGGGTAAATCGTCATTAAGATAACAACTTCATCTTATTATTATTATTTAAAGACAGTCACTTACTTGCAATTCATCACTGAGATCGTAACTTTACTATGACGATTTTAACACAGCATTTGTAATATTGCTTTCTCTCGCCTCTTATTACTACTACATGCTTTCTACAACAGAAGGACTTGGAATACTATTTTTAGGAGTAACTCTGTTGTATTTCCTATTGTACGGATCACAGATGGTTTTCACAGGGGTTATTGCATAATAGGATTTTAGGGTCCAGTCTAAGTAGTGGGGTCATATAACGCGTTCGAAAACCCATTACCTTGGCACTTTGTTTAGTCCCTCTTCTTGGTCCGTACCCATTTTCGAAGCAGGAATTGTCCACACGCTTCCGCGAGGATCTTCCTAGACTTGATTTGATTTAAATAAAAATAAAAATATAGCGGAGAGGCTACACAAATTCTGGCAAACCGTGGACAGTAATAGGACTCTGCGTACGTTTCCAAGAACGGGAGAAAAAGCTACGGCGAGAGCAAAAATATGGAGACTTTGGGAACTTTTTAAGTTGCCCATAAATACCGAGCCAGCCAAGATGTGTGCCTCTGTGTCTGTTGTTAGTTGCTAAGTTTTCTTTTTCTACTCAGACTTAGGAGGAAGGAGCGTTCTTTAGAGCAAAACCCTTGCCGTTTTCCTGCAGAAACGGCTTCCGCGTCTTGACTTGAACGTCTCCGTCTCCGGCACGCCTCACCTCGAAGTTCTCCGACTTCTCCTTCCGGTGCAAATTTAAATGCCAAAGTGCTCGGCGCGCCAGCCAATAGTCGGCTACTCCTTGGTGCCAAAAACCGGCCAAATAGGTTCCCCTCTTCTTTTTCTTCCAGAAAAATTACGGAGAAGGGGGGACAGCCGAGATGTTCCCAGGTAACTTCTGCCGGATCTCAAAGAGGGTTAGGTTGGTCCTAAGGATGAGCACAACTGGCCTTAAAAATGAAATAAACGGATAGGAAGATGGATGGATGAGAGCCAAGCGTCTGTCTGTGTGTATAAGAGAGAGAGAAATTTTGCCAGGCGAAGAGACGAGCCTAGAAACCGGAGAGACGTTTCCTTTCCTCTCTTCATCTCAACGGATCGAAAGGAAGGGAGTCTTCCAAAGCAGCAGCAGCAGCAGCAAGGAAGGAAGGAAGGAAGGGGATGATGGTGGTCGCAGTGGCATCCAAGCTCCTAGTGCTTCGAGATGTCTCCTTTTTTGAGGATAATCTGCCTTTGCCAAGGGGCCAGTTTTGTCTCATCGTACCCAAGAGTCCTTAGCTTTTCCGACTGCTCCTTCTCCTTCTCCGCCTCTTCCCGCCGCAGTTTCTCTTGCTCTTTGCTGTCGGGGAACAGAAAAGGAGTCAGTTGGGTAAGGGCCCGAGGCTTGGCGGGGCGGAAAGGAAACCCTATGGGCTTCCTTCCCAGTTGCGCTGGTGGAGGCGCCACTTCGGACATAAGTGGGGTATCCCATATCCCTTGCACAAGCCTCTTCCCTATGGGATCCTATAGGCACAGGTCAATACATGGAGAGATCTTGGAGACTAAGTGAAAGAAAGAAATTGGCAGCGTGAGCTTTCCTAGACTTCGGTCTACTTCCTCAGATGCATTTGAGGAAGGAGACTGAAGTCTAGGAAAGCTCATGCTGCCAACTTCTTACTTTCTATAAATTCGATTCTATCAATCACACCAATCAATCAACCACATATTCTATGAGTTGAATAATATTTTATCAATTGCATATTCAATCAATGAATCATATATTCTGTCAGTCACATATGCACATGCCATTCATGTATGCGCACGTCATTATGCGCATGTCATTCAAATATGCTTTGATTCTATCAATCACATATTGTATCAATCAATCAGTCAATCACATCAAATAATCACATATTCTATCAATTAAATATTCTGTCAATCACATATTCTATCTATCAATCAATCAATCAATCACATATTCTATCAATCACATCAAATAATCACATATTCTATCAATTGAATATTTTGTCAATCACATATTCTATCAATCAATCAATCAAATATACTATCAATCGCATTGTCTATCAATCACAATTAATCTATCAATTATCAATTAAACACAAGTACACAGGCAACGCTGGAAGGGGGGAAATGGTGGACCTGTCAAAATGTCACCCCTCTGCTATTTGTCTCTCCCGTCAGAAAAGAACCGGTTCTGATCCGGCGTTCCCACTGTTAGGAATCGCATCAGAACCGATTCTTCTCGAAAGAACCTCCGTTTTCTTTGGCTCCGCTGTTTTCTCTGGAATCGATCCAATGAGGATCGGGATGGGTTTCCAGTGGGAACGAGGGGCACAGACCCCGAATCATAGTGGGAACGACTCCGGAGGAGTCTCTAAAGAATAAATCTCTCCGTTTGGAGCATCTCACAGAGAGGCCAGTGTCACAAAAGACTCCCAAGTTTCTTCTCTGGACTGGATTTTAATCTGCCGTCGGAAGCCCTGGGGAAACCGCAATCCTTTGTGTGGCCGGCTTTTGTAACCCTGTAAAACGTGATGACGCTAATTGGTGTCCTCCCTTAACCATAATCCACACTGCAAAATTAATGCCGCTTTAACTGCCGTGGCTCCATCCTGGGGATCCTAGGATTTGTAGGATTTGTATAGCTCTCCGACAGAGGCGGCTAAATTTCTCACAAAATCCCAAATCCGAGGACCTCACAGAATTGGGCTTTTCCTTGCAGAGCATTTCTCAGCCTTGACGTAAAGTGTTACTGGAGCGATCCAGATCAAAATGTTCATGCAACCCAAACGAAAGCACTTTCCCCAGTCGTTCTATTACTTGCATTTCAAAGCATTTTCAAAACTCAGCTGGTTATGTTAAGGCCAGCTTTCCCCACCTTTGGTGACCTCTAGTACCATCGTCTCCGACAAGGAAGGCTGGGTTAGAAATGGAGCGTGAAAGTCGACTCACCGTTTTTGCTCTCTGTCGAAGACAAGAAAGAAGACAAAACACAGCCGTCAAGCTGACGTTCAAGAAAAACGCAGGATATTGCAAAAGAAAAGCTAAAAACAGTAAATGTGTTTTTGCTCAATGGGCAACATTTGCATTTAGTTCAAGGCTGCGGAAGGGAAATGTCGCATGGGAGGGCACTGCGCATGCGGACGTCATGGGGCTGTAATGCGTCGATTAGAGTTGGAAAGTATGTTTTAAAAAGTGGTTGCAAATTTATTGGAAAACACTTGCTGAGACAAATCTTGGACTTGGATGAAAACATTTGCAGAAAACATTCAGGCCTAGCTGTGTTGGCCATTAAACAAATGCATCGGCGATATCTTTATTGACCGAACGAAATGCACAATATATTTGTCGCAAGCTTTCCAAGCTCCGCGGGAGGCTTCTTCATCAGACGTTACAAACCAAACAAGAGAAAGAAAGGAAATTAAATAAAAAACAATTTGATCTCTAATTTTTCTTTTTCTTTCTCTTTGGTTTGGAACATCTTGTCTGATGGAGATGCCACTCGCGGAGCTCCGAAAGCTTGGAAACATTTGCAGTTTAGGACTTGCTCTGTGCCAAGTCAGTCACCAAGGACAGAAATTGAAAAATGTGCCAACCATCTCCTCTCACAGAGAAGAGAGGAACTAACTGCTTGGCGTTACTCATACTTGTATACAAGAAATAAATAAATGAAGATATATAGTCAAATTGGGTGGCACTACGGTGTGCCATCCCATCACCCTTTGGGTAGTCATCCGGTGCGGTCTGCCCACTTTCTATTTGTTTTGGGTCTTCCCCCTCTGGGTCCCTGGGGACTCTTTCAGACGTCGGAAGGAAATTGGAAGTATAATTTAATGGCAATCTGAACGCAATCCTGGGGTTTGACGCTATTGCGAATTAAAGCTTGGTGCGCAATTTCTGGCGAAAGGGAAGTCAGTCCGAACGCAATCATGGGTTTCACGTTATTGTGAATTAAAGCTTCGCGTGCAATTTCGGGCAAATGGTAGGCAATTTCCGGGAAATGGACCGTTACACCAAACACACTCCGAACGCAATGGGATTTCCCGTGAATTTGCGAAACCAGCGAATTCACAGGAATTCGAATTGGCTCAGTTCGCAGCAAAGAGAAATTCCTCCCGTGCAAAAGAGTCCTGGGAAACGTGTTGCAAAACCCTCTCCTCCCCGAATTCTTGCGTAGCCCCTCGTATCCCTCCTTCCGAGTCTGAGCTCACCTTTCCTCCTCCATCTTCTTGCGAAGGATGTCTCTCCGCCAGGCCGGCATGGTGGCCAAACGCGCCTCCTCCTCTCTCTCCTGAAAGACAAAATCCACAACAACACGGAGGCTTTTTCTTCCCACTTCGGCCCTCGGAGGAAGAAGTGGCAGAAGGGTGCAAGTCGGGCGCCAAAAGGAAGCGGAAGGAGGGAGACGCAACCATGCGCCGGATTTCTAGGTCCGGCAGTAAAAGTCTCCGTGAAAAGGGAAATTTCTTTGCAGAATATTTGAAGAGCGGGACTAAGAGGATGCAATGGCTGTGGGACTGCAAGGACAGGGCCTACTCTGCGTTGGCACCTCCCTTCTAATAATAATTTTAATAATAATTTTATTTATAGCTCACCTTTCCCTGCGGATCGAGATGGGTTGCAACAATTTGAATACCTTCCCCTTCGGCACCAGCTATGAGTTCAAAACAAGACTTGGAGGTTTCATTTACTTTGGACAAAATGCCCCTGTAAATAGGTTTTTAACGCAGATAAAGTAGGTTGTGTAGGAGTTACAACCCTGGCAATTGTGACTAAGTAGCAGTCATGAATCCGGAACGGTTCCCCGGTTTTATTCATCCGTATGAACTAATCTTGCCAAGAGGACCCCATGATAGGTTTTGCTTTAGGGTCGCCATAAATTTGAAACAACGTGAAAGCACAAAACAACAACAACAACAGACACAATTGCCACTTCGTCACACTTGTGACACGGATTGTAGCATCCTCGCCAACCTATTTTCCTGGACGCATAGGGAGAAAGAGGTCTTTTTCTACCAGCGAGTGGAGGATGAATGAAGGAGATTTCCATCAGGTTTAGGGGAAGCTAAGCCAGGAGAAGCGACTTAGTTAGAAGCGTACTTAACTAAATTACTAAGTACAGTTTTTTGTGGGTTTTTCGGGCTACGTGGCCACGAAAAACCCACAAGAAAACTCTGGACGCCAGCCATGAAAGCCTTCGACTTCACCTTATTAAGTACCTGATAACAGGATTTTGGCCATTAATGATAACAGCAGCGTCTGGAATCTCGGACGGGAGTTGCATCCACAGAACTGGACTTAACACGTGCGGGAATTATTAGAAGTAATAATAATAAAAATTGCAGAAGTGTGAACTTGCACAATATCCGCACCAGCAGAGCTGTGGCTCCATAGTTGTGGCCCGCAAAAGGGAACGACGCACAACGCACCGGTCCCAAAGTGCGTTGGGCGCTCTCGACGGTATCCTGTTCCCCGTCGTTGCAATTCGCGAACAGCCTTTCTTAACACCTTTGCAAATAGAAGCAAAGGGGGCACATGCCATCCAAGGGCCACCCTTTACCCCTGCCCAAGATCTCTGCACAATCTGAAAGCTTGCACACACCCCCGGGATATATTTTCCAAGGTCAGTTCTCTCCAAGTTTTCACCGGCACATTTTCCAAACTCTGGCTTCGTTCAAAAAGGACCTGCCTGTCCACCTTTGTTTTCTTCTTCGCCTGGCAGCTAAGAAGGGAGGCCTTTCGACGGATCAGCAGGCGACGCATGACCGTTGCGGGCCGTGGCGTCCTCGGATGACCACCGCGGCCGCCTCCTCCGAAGGAGGAGGACGCCTGGCACGCGGCCCAGAGTCTCAACGGGGGCAAGGAGCTTAGGCTCGGAGGGGAGTTCGAGAAGCACGGGGCGGCTTAGGAGGCGGCTTCCATTGGAAGCCGGGCCTCGAATTCCCGAGAGGTTTAGCCCTGAGAGGATCAAGGGCCCAGAAGGGAAGGATCCGAGGGTCACGGGAGGCGACGGCGTGAGGTTCAAATGCAAAGACCAGGCTAGCTGGGTCAAGTTGCAAGGAGACCAAAGAGGACAACGGGACTTTAGGGTCTCGGGGCATCGGGTGACTTTGTTAAGGAAAAATTCTGTGGCTTGCTTTGCATGCAGAAGGCGCCAACTTCAATCCTTGGCATCTCCGACCTTTGATGCACGAAACTATTGTAAGTCAGGCTGAGATTTCCAATAGGAATTGCTATAGCGCAGTGATTCGGAGGCTAAAATATAACAGGAAATACTGTCGGCCAGCGTTTACCCAAACTTTCTTCCTTTGGATCTTTTGGACTTCGGCTCTCAGAATTCCTGACTTTTTTGCCAAACTGACCAAAATACCAAGAGGACCAAAGTTTGAGAAACAGTTTAAGTTAAAACTATTAAAAGGAGACCTTTTAATACTCAGCGGCCCCGTGTTTTGGAGCACGTTCGCAACTCCCGTGCGTGTTTCCAACGCAAACAAATACTGCATCCCTATTTGATTTTATGGCCCAGCTTTAATCTAGTGCCGTCTTTTTAATACCTGTCTTATTTTGGGTTTGTTTTGATCCCCGTGAAGCCCGTTTTCTTGCACAACCCCAAAATTGTTGGTCTATTTTAAAAGGAATAAACAGTCAACCATCTCAGAGCAAGTGGAGCTTGTCTCTTCTCTGTTTCCTACTTTTTAAAGACCTGATGGATGAGAAATCTCCGAGCCAGCGGTTTGCTCAGGTCTTGCAAATTCGCAAACAGTTGTTCTCCGAGGCTGGAAGTAGTCAAACAGGCCCTAGGTTTCTTTCCACTGAGAATACCGATAATAAAATATCCGACTCCCTTTGCATGGTAGGCACACTTTATTTCTTAATTCGATCACCAGAGAAAAACACAAGCGCTCCTGCACAACAGGGGCAACAATAAACTGAACAAACCACTCGGTAGACACACAGGGGCTGCATCCATACTGGGGAAATAACCCAGTTTGGCACCGCTTTAATCGCCTTGGCTCAAGGCTATGGGATTCTGGGAGTTGGGGTTTGTTGTGGGGTCCAGAGCGGAGCTTTGCTCCGCTCCGGACCCCACAACAAATCCCAACTCCCAGAATCCCATAGCCTTGAGCCAAGGCGATTAAAGCAGTGCCAAACCGGGTTATTTCTCCAGCGTGGATGCAGCCAGGAATAACCCAAAAGGACTCCTCCCCAGATACAGTTTGGGATCCTATAAATATACACTCAGAATGAGAGACGGCTGGGTCTTGTTGGGGTTTTGACTTCCCAAATATTTCCCAGGGTGACAAAAATGGCCATTTCTCATGCACAGGAACATGAGAGAGGCTGTGGCTCGTGCCCCACAATCTTGGAAAGGACATGAGACAAATATCCTGTCAATCGGATCTTCTATCGATTGGATATTCTATCAATCAGTCACATATTCTATCAATCAATTATATGTTCTATCACATATCCTATCAATTGCATATTCTGTCAGTTGCGTATTGTATCAATCAATCACATATTCTATCAATTACATATTCGATCAATCACTTGCATATTCGATCAATCAATCACATGTTCTATCAATCACATATTCTATCAATTGCATATTCTATCAATCACATATTCTATCACATGTTCTATCAATCAATCACATATTCTATGAATTGCATATTCTATCAATCACATATTCTATCAATCGCATATTCTATCAATCAATTGCATATTCTATCACATATTCTATCAATCGATCACATATTCTATCACATATTCTATCAATCTCATATTCTATCACATATTCTGTCAATCACATATTCTATCACATATTCGATCAGTCAATCACATATTTGATCAATCAATCATATAGTCTATCAATCAATCGCATAGTCTATCAGTCAATCATATATGCTATCAATCACATATTCGCTCAATCAATCATATATTCTATCAATCAATCGCATATTCTATCAGTCGCATATTCTATCACATATTCTATCAGTCAATCATATACGCTATCAATCACATATTCCATCAATCAATCATATATTCTATCAATCAATCGCATATTCTATCAATCGCATAGGACCCTTGGACTGGTCTTTCCCTACCAAGACAGCGAGGCAGATTCTTGAGACGTCTCAATGTCCCAACGTGGCAAACTCCGGCAAATCTCCGTCCGTTTGGGAATTGTGTCTCTGTTTTGCGGGGCTGGGAGCAGCCTGGTTAGGACTAGAATTGTGTATTGTTTAACCGTATTTTCGGGGTTGGGATATTGGGACAAGGGACTGTACTGTTTTAACATGGAAGCCTTCCCGGTCGTGTTGCACAGAGAGACGGGATACAAATAAATTTATTATTATTATTAGTAGTAGTAGTATTAGAATGGCATCGGGGCAAAGGGTTCAAGCCCTCTTCTCTTCCCAAGTCACCGTCTGGACTCAGACTAGCCCTATCATTTAATTTGTGCAAATCATTGCACGATAACCGGGGTCACCTTCGGAGGACTTTTTCTCCAACCGTCGCTGGATATTAGCCTGGCCTCCTTAGCAGCGTCTCCCAGTAGAGACCAGTCAGTTTGGTGTCCTCACTGGTGGCATACTGGCCTTAATGTTTAGGGGTGAGTCCCAACTAAAGCGATCCAATTGTGTGATCGCGAATGATGGGTAAATCCCATCGTTCGGATAGGTCTCCTGTAGTTGTGCCGAGGGTTCACCCGCTCCTTCCAAAGATCCCAGTTTGGCAAAGGACAGTCTCGGTTAATCCTCCGCAGCCCCACTTTCTCCGCGGCTCTGAAAATGTCCTGGTTTGTCTCCGTTCCTCCTCTTTTCCCTCTTTGTCCTCAGCTTACTTTGCTGCAAACCGAGTTCAAACTGCAAAAAGGAGTTTGCGTTCAGTAAACTGCGGAGAAGAGGGAGCAGAGTCTTGCCCTTCCGAATCTCAATACAGTTTGAGTCTCTCTCATCCAGAATGCCAAAATCGGAGATATCACCAAAGCCTTTCTTGTGGGCGGCCGAGAGAGTAACACTTTGGCTCTCTGACAGTTCCAACTTTCATGCAGAAAATTGTTTAAAACACGGTTGTAAAATAACCTCCATGCGTATGAGACGTATATGAAAACGTAAATGAATTTTTGCGTTTCGGCTTGGATTCTGTCTCCAAGATATCTCTCGCTATGGACGTAAATGCAAATAGAGGCGTTCCAAAACGCCAAAAATGTGTCTTCGCCCAAGCATTTCAAATAAGGGAGACTCAGCCTGTAAATAAACTCTAGGATTTTATCTGATTAAAAAAATTCGTTTGGTATATTATATTATTATTATTTGATTGCTCTCTGATGTGGCTCAGCTGCATTTGTTCTGGTTGTTTGGTGTCTTTGGACTGCATCTCCCAGCAGACCTTAGCCAGAAGAATGCTGGAAATTGTAGTCCAACAGCACCGGAAAGGTCCCCAACTTGTCCATCCGTTGTCTGTTGGGCACCTTCTCTCCTTTCTCCTGGGAGGCGGTTGTGTTTTGTTAGCGTCTCGCATCAACAACGCAATACGGCTCGCAGCAGCCAGACATTGTGATTTTGGGGGTATGGATTTTGGGGTCTCGCACGTCTCCGCCTCTGCCGGGGTTTCCGTTTTTTAAAAAGTCGCCGCCTGGGGTTTGCCAGCCAAAGGTTTCCTGAGACCGAGGGTGCACAAAGTACCAACTATGGTTGCTCACAGTTTATCATTCATACACACACCCACAACAACAACAACAACGTATGTTCCTATTTGGACATTAAGACAGTGAAAGGAGAGGATTAGTCTTGATCACCAACTTAAGGAGATGGGACGAGGAACATTTAATCTGGACAACTTGGTTCTTGCCAGACGGTGGACGCAAAGCGGAACGGAAAGTGAGCCCTGACACCGCAATGACTGGATGGGAAGGAATAAACTAACTAAATAAATACATAGAGCCCTCCTAGGAAGTCTAATGAATCAGTTAACCCTTAAAAATTGTTGCAGGGCTTCGGTTTGGACACAGTCCTCTCCTCTCTTCTGGAGCTGAGCTCCTCAAAGCTGGAGAATTTGAACCCTTATCTTCCAACCGGAGATCATTTATGAAACCGGAGACGTAGGGCCAGACCTATGTGCTTCCGGCATTTCGAAGAAATCCCAGAGTCAAGGGTCTTCCAGTTCTCCCCGACCTCAACACAACCCTCCGCCGCCAGATTATACAAGAGGGCTTTAAAAGCAAACCCATAGAAGGTTTGCAATGATTATAATAATCGCTGCTCATTACTTCTACAGTGGGTTGGTTTGTTTTGTGTTTAAATCTGCAAAGCGCTTTAACGTTCTGATGTCGTCAGCTCGCACTTTTCTGGGCTGAAGTTTACACAACCAAATCCATATTAACGTGTGTGTTTGTGTGTTTGCGGGCGTGAGGATGCAAGGAGTCCTGAATCCTATTGCTTCCCCCCCCCCCAAAAAAAGAATAAACCCTCTGAATCAATTCTTGAACGCTGAGCAGATCAATCCCATTGATTCCATGGGTCTACTCTAGTTGCGTTAACAATAGGATTCGGTCCAGAAATGCTCCAGCATGACATCTATATAATTGTTCCAAGGAAGATCCTAAAGCAAGAGATAGGAACCTCTTTCAGCCCAACAGGGGCCAGATTCAGACATTTTTGGGGGCCGCATGTATCCCTACGGTAGGAAGGACTGGGAAAACAAAAAGCAAAATTTCCCAAGATGAGACGACCGTCGGGATAAAACTATAAGATGAGTCCCAAGGCCTTTATAGACCCCGGTCTTGTTCTTACAGGGCTTGATCAGAGGACTCTCCTGTGGAAAGGAGAGCCTTCCCTAGGGGTCACCTAGCACCCCATATTTCCAGATAGACATTCAGGTCATGGTTTGCAGAAGGTGCCTTCTGCAAGCTTGTCTCTGCTTCTGCAGAAAACAGCAGCTGCCACCATCAATGTTTACGGCAGCAAATCCCGCCACGTAAGAAGAGCGTGTGGCATGAAGATGTTGTTCCATTTGGTGCATCAGACGCCTCCGGCCGGTCCGTTCCCTGGGTGAGCCCAAATTTCCATCCGTTCCTATGATGGGGAGCAGACTCTTCGGAGTGGAGCGCGGTGGCTTCCTCTTCTCACCCTTCCAGCCAAGGCAAACGAAAGCCTCAACGGAGGGTAGTTGATGTCTTCTCCTCTCCTCTTGCCTCCCCTGCTCCTCCTCGTGCCAGCTTTCGTAAGGAAGGCGCTGCCCCGGAGAGCAGCCAAGACCCCGGAGGGTTGGTGGTGGAAGGGTCTCGGCCGGGTCGGAGTGCGGATTCAGGGCCCGGCCTCTCCCAAAGGCCTCTCTGCCCACCCAGGAAGCAACGCCTTCAGATATCAAACATCTCCGCCTCCTTCTCCTTCCAGAAGGAGAAGCTACGGTCTATGTAGCAGCAGATGTCTTCGTTGCTGAACTCCCCCAGCTCCGAAACCAGCTGGACCGAACCTTTCCGGGTTTTCGGAGCTGGGGCGGTGGGCCGTTCCTCCTGTTCTTCCTCTTCTTTCTCCACTGGTGGCGGCGGACTGGGTTCTCGGATGCTGACGCTGACCAAAGTCTGAGACGATTCCTGGCGGGAGAGGATGGGAGAAGACCCAGGAGGTTCGCCCGGCACCTCCAGATTTGCCTCCGTTTCGGCCTGCGGGAGGCTGTCCCCAAAGAAGTCCTGCTTGAGGTCCTCAAAGCCGTCCAGCCAGTCCCGCTTGCCGGCCTCGACCTCCTCCATCACCACCCGGTGGAAGCGGCGGATCAGCTCCCAGCTGTGGCTGCCCAGCCGGTCGAACATCTCGTAGCAGAGCAAATGGCGGAACTTCCTCTCCTCGCGGCTCATGCTCATCTCCAGCAGCTGGAAGTAGCCCAGCATGAAGAGGTCCAGGGTCAGGCTGTCGTAGGCCACCGGCGTGCCGCTGATGCGGGGCAAGAATTGCTCCGGCCAGTAGAGCATGTTGCCCCGGCTCAGGCGGCGGATCTGTCGGGTGGGCACCTGGCTGATGATGCTCCGCCAATGGGCGATCAGCTTGCTCACCACTTGCCTCTGCTTCATGAAGTACAAGAGCCGGTCGTCCTCGCTGGGCTCCTTCCCCGCCGGACCGTCGTACGCCTCCCGGTCCTCATTTGAGTCGGGGTCTGTGGGGGCCTCCACGGATCTCTTCCGTGGCCCGGCTTGGCGGACGGACTCCGTGAAGGTCCACTTCTTCCAGTGCTCCAGGAAGAGGTAGACGATCCTCTCCTTGCGCATGTCGATGTAGTCTTGGACACCGCTCAGCTCCGTTTGGACGGGGAGGCTGCGGGTCAAGTGGTCGGGGCTGAAGGAAGCCTCCCCAGGAGAAGGCTCTCCTTCCTCCTCGCACTGGACCTCTTCCTGCCCAGGGAAAAGGGCCCCTTCCTCCCCATAAAGCAGAGGGCTGTGTGGGATAGTGGGGAGGCCCCCTTCCGCGAGGGACCCGAACGTCTCGAGGCCCGAGATGTAGTCTTCTTCCAAGATGGGCTCCCTCCCAAGGTTGAACTGGGTTGTCCCCACGGGCAAGGACCGCTTCCTCTTGTACACCCGTCCAGAGGGGTCGGCGTCCGATTGCTGGGACTGCAAATGGAGCTCATAGTTGGCTCTGAGGTTCTTCACGGACACCCCGCACTGAGAGATCTCCTTCTCTACCTCTTCCCGGGTGCAGCTGAAGGACTGAGATCGGGCGATGCTAACCGGCGCAACTTTGGTCGAAGCGGCGGGTGCCGTTGCTTCGGGGGCCTCTGCAACCTGGCCCGTCTTCTCCAGGGTATCCGGGGTCACCATGTCAGCCACCCTGACCGCCTTCCCCCCCAAGGTGGCCAGAAGGATGGCCATGCTCTTCAGGAGGATGGAGATCTTGCTGCACCAGGCCGGCAGGTCCTCCTCCTTGCCCTGGAGGCGCTTGGGGTTGACGGTGAAGTGCTCCTTGGCCAAGGCGGCCGAGACCGGCAGGAGTTCCTGCAGCTCGTGCTCCAGCTGCTCCAGCTCCGTCTCCACTTTCTGGACCTTGTGCATCACTTGGAGGTTCTGGATCTGCTTCTCCAGGTAGAGGATGTCATCCTCCGTCATCAGCTCCCCAAAGGGCCCCAGGATGGCGTTGTGGGTGCGGGAGAAGCGCCAGCCTTCCTGAGGGTAGCAGCGACCCTCAGAGCGAAGCTGCAGCGGGACGGAGAAATAATAACAAAACAAAAAAAGGGGGGAAGGAGAAGAAGAGAGGGCAAAAAGTCTCCCTCAGGATCGGCTTCAACATAATGTCCTGGTTGTGCACACGGAGAGAGCCTTACATGTCCCTTGCGTGGTGTAATGGTGACTGGCCTGGCTGGATGACGGACCCTGGGTGGTTGGGATTTGGGGGTGGGCCAAGGGGGCACCTTTGTTGGAGATGTTGGATGGAGGCACCGGGACAAAGCGTTTGGGGTCGGAGCGAGGAGAGAGTGCGAATCACAGAGCGAAAGAGAGAAAGAGAGTGTGAGACTTACGGTTTTTCCATGCACGAGGTGGGCTTGCAAAAAGAAACGCATGGGAGGGAAGCAACGGTGTTATCGACGCGACGGCCCAAGTGCCGCTGGGAGCGTTCACACATTACACCACTGGGTGACCATGTAAGGCATTTAACCCTGCAGTATCTTGCTGGTAGCAAACAAGGAGGAGTCGTGATGATATCGCTGTCGCCGAAACCCCAAAACGGACCAAATTTCAGCCACAAAGCAGAAGGGAGGGGAACGGGTACCATCTCCGCCTCGCCACCCTGGCCGCCCCAATGTCCCCCTTCCTCTAGATTCAGCCTTTGGCAAATACTGCAGGTTAAATGCATTTCCAAGCCAGTCCATGCCAAGGCCAAGTCACAGCAGACACATGCAACCCATCTCTGTCCTCTCCCAGAACCCAAAATACACACAAGCACACGAAACGCACACTACCAAATGAGGGGGGAAAGACGAACCCAAGCTCCGGATGCTAAGGAAAGGACGCTAACTTCTAACAAGTTTTTCCTGGTCTCCAAAATGTGCCCAAAAAACCCCCCTTCGACTAAAACCTCCAAAGTCAACACGGTGGATGGCAAGTCAAAGGAAGGAAGGAAGGAAGGAAGGAAGGAAGGGAGTTTTACGAAGGTAGAAACAAGAAAATATGAGAAGTGGAGAAGAAAGAAGAGGACCTGGCTGTCTTCAGCGGACACCTTCGCATGCCTTGGTAAGTGAGGCCAAGAAGAGATGACAGATGTGGGTCTCTATGTATGTGCCTTCAAGTCACCCCATTAATTTCTCGTAAGGTTTTCTTAGGCAAGAAATACTCAAAGTTGGTTTTGCCAGAGCCTTCCTCTAAAATATTGCGTACAGCACCTGGTCCTCATTGGTGGGCTCCCATCCAAAGACTAACCAGGGTCACCCTGCTTGGCTTCCGAGATCAAATGGGGGACTATTTGTGCCAGTGGTGAAGCCTTTGCTCAGGACAAGGGCAGTCTGGACATTTGGGTAGATGGGGCACTGCCCACCAAAGCCCAAATGGGCACAAGACGAATACAAGGGGTTGGGTAGCAAACCAGAGCGGAAATGCTACATTTGCTTCACTGTAATATCAATATCCAACAGCAGATGTTTCATTGCATGACACTTCTAGTAGGGCAACGTATGTGAACCAATGGTCAGTGCTGACCACCCTCTGCAAAAATGCAATGTGGAATGCACCAAGGCAGTGCATGGAGGCAACATGCGTTCACATCCTACCCACGATTCGCAGACGCATGTGCCATGGTTCCACATGTGCCAATTGGCTGGCGCTGCAGCCAGCTGGATAAGAACACTATGCATTATCCATAAAAAATAAATTTATTCCCCGTGTATTGCCACTGACCTGTAGGTCTCTCCTCTTTCCACTTCCCTCCTTTAACCTCAGTTTACTTCCATGTTTGCAAACTGAGTTCAAAGTCTAAAAGCAGCCTGAACTTCCTTGACCATATATACTCGACTGTAGGTCGACCTCACGTATAAGTCGAGGGCAGGTTTGGGGGACAAAATTATGGAATTTGATAAGTCAAGGGAAAAACTTAGGGCCATGCGGCAAAGGATCCAAACAACGAGGCAAAGGAAAAGGATGCCAAAGAACCTACAAAAGTCTTCTCCACCCGAAAGGCTGGATGGACGAGAGAGTAGAGGGGGATCATTGCGTCCGGGACACATTACACTTTTGCTGATCCCCTTTTCTATGAGCTAAGGTACAGTATTTCCATTGACCCATGGATAAGTCAATCCACGTTTTTGGGGGGTTGTTTCTTTGGCTAAAATTTCTAGACTTATACATATATCCAGTACTTGTTAGGAGGAAGAAGAGAGGGTGAAATATTGCCCTTTTGCTCAGGCAAAAGCAAACCGCTGCACCTTCTCCTTGTTTGTCTCTCCTTCGTTGTTCAAAACTTTTTGCCTGATGTTGCTTGGTCCCAGTTTAACTCTCTGAAATGGGGGAGGATATGGGGTGAGCAGCCTACAACTCCCCTCGGGCATAGCCGGCGATGAGGGTTGCGGGGATGACCCGTCCTAAAAATGCTCCCACAGCAAACAAAGGCAATGGCCACGGCAACCTGCACCACGCCACGCGGGCCCCACGGACCCCGGCTCCTACCTTGCGCCTCTGCTCTTCCTCCTCCTGGATCTTCATCTGGAGCTTGCGGACCATCACTTGCCGCTTCCACTCGGGGATGGGCCTTCCTTGCTCGTCGTGGGTGGGGATCAGGGCCTCCACGTCCACCTGCCCGGCCGGAACGGACGAAGCGAGCGGCGGAGAGGATCCGTTGACCACCGGCTCCGGTGAAGCGGCCGGTCGGGGTGCAGATGTTGCTTCGGGGGTGGAGGGAGGCGTGGGGGTCCGAGAGGGAGACGGGGAAGACGTGGGGGTCTCCGCCTAGGTAAAGAATCAGGGGAAGCATTGCTAAGGACGCCATGCGCGCTCAGGCCGCTAACAAGTTACTTTGGGACTCCAGCTCCCAGAATCCCCAAACCACACTGCAGAATTAACGCAGCAATGAACGAATGAATGCACATTTTGCCATGGCAAATCCTGGGATTTGTAGTTTGGTGGAGCGCCAGAGCATTCAGGCAGAGCGAGAGAGAGCGCTGCAAGTCTCGCCAAACTACAAATATCAGGATTCCACAAAGCGGTGTCAAACTGGTCAAACATAAATATCAATACCTTTGGATGCAAAACCAGGTGGCATGAAAGCCTCGGGGTCGTGAAGCTTATTTATACAAAATGCAACGGGGTGCGGAAAGATCCAAATTGTTCTCCCTTGCCCTAAATCGTGGCAAAGTGACAAAGGAACTTCTTCAGAAACTTCTGCAAATCTTTGGTGCAGTGCAGAATCGGGGCCTCCCTCTATTTTGTGCAACCCGTTAAGCTCCCATCTGCTGCCACCTCCGCCTCCTTAAACCGTCGACGGCGCCTCGGATGCCAACCCTGCTCCCCGTGCCACGTACAAGCGCCCTTCTTTTCTCTTTGTGGGACAAAAGCAGCCAATCCCTGTCACGGCAAAGGGGTCATCCCCGGCTCCCTCCTCTCATCTCTGCCCTCCCCAACTGCCTTGGCGCTCGCCCGGAGGCTTTAAAAAGGGACTCGGCTGGCAACTGGCCGACCCGGTTGCCCATCGCTTACGTTGGCGCCGGCCTGGCCGCATCCCGAGAAGACGGTGGTGAAGCCCTTGCTCTGCGGGGTGGGCTTCAGGCTCTTCCCGGCTTTGATTTCGGCCAGCAGCTCCGCGTTGTCACCGGTCGGGGACATCATGTTGAAGGACTTGGTGCCTGCAAAGACCGGAGATGGGTTTGTTACTGGTGGAGAACGCGGAAAGAGAGAAGAAACCTCAGCAAACCAACCCTGCGGAGCGGCTCATTCCTTCCCAACTTGCCCAGGGACTATCTTGGTAGCTGAAGTTGCTCCTTTTAATTCTGCTTTTTCCGAACTTTATTTGCTAGCCGTATCCTCTTTTGACAACATTTGTCGGGTTGCTCTTTCATCCTTTTTGGATCCCTTTATGAATGCGTTCTGGTGGTGCCACATACGTACATATAAGCAATTACTATTTTTAAAAAATAATTCGCTCCCATTGCCGCCGCCATCATCATCATCATCATCATCATCATCATCATCATCATCATCTTTATTTATGATCCCACTTTCCCCCCCAAAAGTGGGACCCAAAGCGGCTTCCGATCCCAAAGCACACTACACTCGAAAACTTACAAAAGCGACAAAAGGAATTAAAACTCCTCCAATATTAAAGGTCAATTGTTTAAAACTGAGTACAATTAAAAAAACAGTATAATTTTAAAAGGTAAAAGCAATTAAAACCATGCTATTGAAAATAACGCAATGCGCTATAGTGTTTTTAAAAGGAATTTGGAGTTAAAAGGCGATCGTGGCAAACCCCATCGGAACAAATCTGTGCCAAGAAAAACCGGTGAAAAGTTTGGTTTAAGGTTGGCATAGGCTGCGAACAACTTGAAGGAACAACAACACAACAACAATGTTAAAAGGGAAAAAAGCTTGTAGTGTTACGTGGTGTTTGCATATAACTTTTGTGTGCAGGAGAAGAGATGATAAGATTGATACAAAAATGGCACAAAATAAAAGGAAAAACCCTGTTGAAAATTACTCTAAAGATGCTTTTTACTCTCAAGTGTCTTTCAAGAATAATCAGATCAATCAACATTTTGTAAATAATGGATGAAGAAGAGAAAAAAATAGATAAGTATGTTATTGAATATGTATTAAGAGAAGTAAAGAGTAAGTTTTGTGATAGAACAATTATATATAAGTTACAGAATATGTGATTGATTGATAGACTATATGATAGAATCGATAGAATATGAGATTGATACAATATATGATTGATTGACTGAGATTGATAGAATATGTGATTGATGGATATATACAATAGAACTGATAGCACATGAGATTGATAGAATATGTGATTGATTGATAGAATAGGAGATTGATAGAATATGAGATTAACAGAATATGTGATTGATAGAATATGTGATTGATTGATAGAATATGAGATTAACAGAATATGTGATGGAATATGTGATTGATAGAATATGAGATTAATAGAATATGTGATTGATTGATAGAATATGAGATTGATAGAATATGTGATTGATTGATAGAATATGTGATTGATAGAATATGTGATTCATTGATTGATTGATAGAATGTATGACTGACAGAATATGTGACTGATAGAGCAGAACAGTTATACAATATTTTGATCCCGGGCCTTTAAGACGAATGGGAAATATTATTTGACAAGTTGCAAATTTCTTTGATAAAAGGAAGGAAGAACCAAGACTAAGAGCAATCTGCAAATGGATCCCGAAATTAAGCTTAAAGAAGGTGTAAAGAAGGGGAATAATGGGAAAAAATGTTAAGTACGTTGGAATATGAATATTGCAAATCTGTTTATGTGAAAATGTTATCCGAGGGGCAAAAATGAATTTGCAAAGGAAACAAGAAAAGTGTCGCGTGTTACAGAATTAGAGCAGCTCTACTCTCACTCTTTGAAATGCGATTTAGTTACAAGTCATTACAAAGAAAAAGAGTAACTTGTTACCGTTAATGCTGTGATCTGTAATTCATTTATTTCCAAGCTCAGATGCAAGAGGCAGACAGAGAGAAAGACAGACAGGTATAGATATATTTGCAGATATAGAAACAGGTATTCACACATCGATGCAGAAGTAGATATTTATGCAAGTATATATTTACAGCTAACCTCCAGCATCAGTTTGGGTCTGAGATAAGAGTAGATCTATTGAAACCAAGACAAGCGTAAGCCCTATTTATTCGGTTGGTCCACTTTCCTTTAAGCTCCTAAACGTCGGATTCGATAACGGCTCATTCGTACGACAAAATGCAGAACGGGCAACACTTCGTAACAACCGAACGTGTTGTAGTACCCATGAAAACTACGCGACCGATCCGCCATAAAAACATCAGGAATTTCACACCATTTTCACATTGGCACACAATGGATTTGAAGCGGAACAATGTTTGCTCGTAGGACGGTGTGCCCTCAAGCTTTCCCGAAAGATCTTGCTCCCATCCCAAACCACTAGATCCGTAAGAAGCAAAGCAGCGAAGTAAGGTCTTAAGGACACAAATACGGAGGTGATAATCTCTTTATGTGGGCTGCCAACTGTGCCAACCCGTCCTGGTGGAAGTTGGAAACCCATTAAGCCCAGCAGGGATCTCATCTCAATCCCAGTGTTGCAAACTGGTAAGGAGAAAGCAAAGAGCTCCAGACAATAAATGGATCTCCCCAGATCCCCCTGGCACAGATCACCTACTAAATCCAGCAGGGATCTTATCTCAGTGCCAGCGTTGAAGTTGGCAGGGAGCAAGCAAGGAGCTCCTGACCCCAAATGGATCTCTCCAGATCCCCCTGGCACAGATCACCCCTTAAGTCCAGTGATCTCAATGCCAGTCCTGAAGTTGGCAAGGAGCGAGCAAGGAGCTCCTGGTCCCAGATTCATCTCCCCAGAAGATCTTCCTGGCACAGATCTCCTGGCATGGAAGAAAGATAGCCCGCTTCTCACGGCTGCAAAACCAAAGCCCATCAGGGCACCCAAAGCCCTCTGCGATGGCAGAGCTCGGAGGAAGGTGGCAACACTCACATGGGAAAGGGGCAAAGCCAGAGCCCAGGCGTGGCTCTCGGTGCGTGTCCTCCTGGGCCTCCGAATTAAAACCAGGCTTCCCCCGGAGACCTTTCAGGAGCGTCCCCTTGGAAGCGTCTCCGCTGCATCTCTCTCGCTCTCACCTCTTCCTGAGGCACCAGAACAAACGCTTGGCACTCAGGTGCGAGCAAACAGGCAGGTGGAGGTTAAGACGGGATAAAAACAGGTGCCAGGAGGAGGTCAGGGATGAGAGTTAGGCAGGTGAGCTCTCTTCCCCACTTCGGGGAGGCACAGAGCTCACTTGGGAGCTCGGTGATCCCATTTCGGGCAGACCTTGGCGGTGCCAAGAAGCACCCCAGCCTCTCCAAAAAAACCCCACCAGCCCCCTTGGTAGGAAGCCCACCTTCCCTTCCTTCTCATTCCTAGCCGGAGACCTCTCCTGACCTGGCACCGCAGGGGAGAAGGGATTACGCTGCTAAAGATGCCGCGGGGCAATGAACCACTTAGGGACTTGCGGGGGAGAGACTTGCCTTGCGCCGTGGCGTGCTTCAGCGTGGCCCGGAGAGCGCAGCCCCAACGCTCCTGAGCAGCCAGGACCGGAGGACAACTCTCTGGCTCTCCGTGCGGACACCATCCGTCCTCCTGGGCCATGCAGATTGGAGGCGACAGGGTCCCTAGCGAGCCATGCCCGGGTTGCGCACGGAAGGGAACGGCGCTCACGGCGCAAATGGCCTGGCTCTCACCTTCCTGGCCTCGCCAAGGCAAGGGTCTCCGAGGAAGGAGCCCTTCTCCTCTCCGAAGGGCAAAAGCCGGCGGGTGTGAATGGCCCCCTCGGAGAAAACCACATGCCCCTAAGCTTGAGACCCCAAATCCCTCGGGATCCGGGGCTAATAAGCGCAACGTGTTGAACGCCTGCCAAGCTGGGAGCCTAATAAGCCGCCCGAGCCCAAAGGCTTGACGGACGTTCACGTGTCCGGCTAATGCGGAGCATATGAGCATAAACAAAAGGGACTCTGTGTGGGAGCTAAGCGGGGAGGAAACCTAGCGTGGGACGGTTGGGGGGGACGGATTGGCAAAGGCAAGCGGGGGTCCAGGGGGGATTTTTCTCATGTTTCCTGAGGAATGACCCTCTGAGCTACAGGGAGCTTCTTGGACGGGGGACAGAGAGACAGCGGGGACCAGTGGGCAGAGCAAAAAACCCTGTCACTGTGCAGCTTTATGGTTTTGCAAGAAGGAACTCAGAGTTGGCAAGTTTGCACATGGGAGGAACAACGGCGCAGACTGGCATCCCCAAGAGCCAGCGTGGCATAGTGGTTTGAGTCTCGGACCATGACTCTGGAGACCAGGGTTCGATTCCCAGCTAGGCTACAAAACCCACCGGCTGACCTTGGTGGAGTCGCACTCTCTCAGCCTCAGAGGATAGCAATGGCAAACCTCCTCCGAACCAATCCTGCCAAGGAAAGCCCACGATAGGTTTGCCTTAGGGTCACCACGAGTCAGAAAGGACTCAAAGGCACACAACACAACACAAATCCGGCATCGTGCTGCGGTTTGGGCATTGGACCGGGACTCTGGAGACAAGACTACGGTTCCTTGCTCAGCGCGGAAACCCACTGGGTGACTCTGAGCAAGTCACGCTCTCTCAGCCCCCAAAAAACCCCATGATAGGTTTGCCTTTTTGTTATGGTTGTGTGCCTTCGGGTCTTCAAATGCATGTTGCATTTGAAACATAACTACGCCAGGAGCGGAGATAAAATCTGACTCCGGATCTAGAAATATCAGTCCGGCTTTGTTACAGGAGGAAGAAATATCTTGTTACTAGACATAGGCACAATTATTTACTCTTTTCAAACACGTTGCTTCCAGGAGTACAGAAAGTGAGGTAGGACTGGGAATAAACATGTTGTAAATATGGTTATCCGTAGTAACAAGCTATTTCTTCTTTTTCCGTCACAAGGAGACAGTGGTATTTCTCAAACCGGTTCTTTAATTTGCTTCGGACGTATGGCAACCCTCTCCTGTTGGAGGGCATACACTTTGTCTCATTGATATTATAGGATCGCGGCCACTAACAGTGTATTTAGAAACCAGAATAAGAACCATACCGTTTGCATTTTATCTAAAACACCCTGAATTTTGGGCCCAGAGAGAAGGGGAGAGATTGGACCTCCGTTTGCACATTTGCAGACGAAATCTGCAGAGCCGCCGCGTTGCGACTCCCAGGTTGCAAACCAGGCCGGTTTCTAGAGTCCCCGATCCCTCCCTTCGCACTAAATAATGCACTAAATAATGCAGGCTGAGCATGGAGTGGGGTGACAGGCAACCACCCGACACAAAAGGCGGAGGATTAAGCTCCCATCAATATTTCAGGCCCCCAAAGCCTTTCGCTAAAGGAGACGGATGCTAATGTATTTCAGAGCCGAGGGCGGATGGGGACGAGGCGGGAACCGTCGACCGGCGTCAGAACTAGAGCTTCCAGTGTGAACTTGGCAAGAACGAAAAGGGAGCGAACGTTGCTGCAGAGCAGATCCGATCAAAATTTGCACCTTGGAGGGTTTTAAATCCATCGCTTAGGGATGCTTTAACTGTGGCATTCCCGCACTGGTTAAAGGTTCGACTACGGGACCATCGGGGTCCCTTCTTGCTTGACGTTTGCAAATGAACAAGATGGGAAAAAAAGAGCATGGTGCATGGTACGGTGCTTTGAGCTTTGGAATACAACGCTGGAGACCAGCTCAGGCCATGGAAACCTACCGGGTCACAATCTCTCAGCCTCTGACGAAGGCAACAACAGCAAACCTGGGTTATTTCTGCAGTACGGATGCAACCTAAGCAGCTGATGTAGAATATGAGCCATCCCTTATGTGTCCAAAGACAAACAAACCTGGCAAAATGACCCCGCTGGACTTACGCATCATGGCTTCCGGACGGAGGACTCCTCTCTTGCAACGGGGTCAAAGAAGATGGGAAAGCTCAGGAAAAGTAAAACACAGGCTCCGACGGAAGGCAGGGACCTGTCTGTTTGCCTTACCCAAGCCAAGCGGGGAGAAAGGGCAGAGCCGGACCCAGGATCAGAGGTCACCGGATCAAAGGGAAAGAGAGAAAAAGAGGTCCTCCGGGCCTCGCCGCCGACAAAACCGAACCCCTTCCGCAACTCAACCTGCGACGCATCCTTCGCAGTGGTTCCTCCCTTGCTTAAATACAACCGAAGGCAGGATTTCTTTGCAAGGATTTCAACCCGAATGCAAAAATATCCTCCTCCTTTGCCCTGGACTTTCCCCCCTTGTCTTTTCGGCAGCACTTCTGCTTCCACACGTCAATAGTCGGACCTGGTTTGGACTTTGAAACGTCGAGAAGAGGCACGGAAAGGAAGGTCGGAAAACAGTTCGAAGGCCCGCGACCGAGAGCCAGAGGAAAGCAAAGCCGATAGATAATATTGAGGTCCTGATGGTACCGTTTGCAAAGCGGACCCCAAAAAGATGACTCTGGAGGAGCAAAAGGAGAGAGGGCCAGCGAACATGATTTTAGCCAGCTGGGAAAGGGATGAAACAAATATGGAAAAGACTGGTCTCTGGTTGCAGAATCTCTCGCACAAAAATGGTTGAAAAGCAAAAATTTTAAAATTTAAAACAAATGCTTTAAGGTTTTATGACTGTTCTAGGAAAAGAGGTTTCTCTTTTGAGCTCAAAGTTAAATGGTTGCAAAATGTTTCAGATTGGGTAACGCAGTGTCCGAGCGTGAAAAGGAACAGAAAGCATCAATTAGGGATGAAGGGGATTATAGGGTGAATTATTAATCATATAGAGCGAATTATGGATGTTGGGGAGGAATAGACTTAAAATGTTAGAACTGTTTAAGATAAGCGAACACTTCTTGCTTTATATAATGTTTTGTATAAAAATAACATTTATATAAAAAAATAAAAAATCATAAATATTTATCTTTAAAACACAAAAACTATCGTGGCTGAAATTCCACTTTGAGATTCTGGCGTTGCGCAGCAGTTGCGTAGAAGGTAGCAACTTGTGACACCGCATGCAACCAGGTGCATCCCCAATGCGCAATGCAAAACGCACATGGGTAACTTCACTTTAGTAACTTGTGATGCCGCATGCAACCAGGGGCATCCTCAATGCGCAATGCAAAATGCACATGGGTGACTTGACTTTATTAACTTGTGATGCTGTATGCAACCAGGGGCATCCCCAGTGCGCAATGCATAACGCACATGGGCAACTTCACTTTAGTAACTTGTGATGCTGCATGCAACCAGGTGCATCCTCAATGCGCAATGCAAATGCACATGGGCAACTTCACTTTAGTAACTTGTGATGCTGTTTGCAACCAGGTGCATCCTCAATGCGCAATGCATAACGCACATGGGCGACTTCACTTTAGTAACTTGTGATGCTGCATGCAACCAGGTGCATCCTCAATGCGCAATGCAAAATGCACATGGGTGACTTGACTTTATTAACTTGTGATGCTGTATGCAACCAGGGGCATCCCCAGTGCGCAATGCAAAAGCACATGGGCGACTTCACTTTAGTAACTTCTGATGCTGTTTGCAACCGGGGGCATCCCCAATGCGTAATGCAAAATGCACTTCTACAACCCATTCAGTTTGGAAACAGTTGTGAAACCAATTCAACGAAGCAGCGCGGGCGCCACCCTCCCTGCCACCCTGACTTACTTCCGGTGGAGGATGAGGACCGGCGCTGGCTGGTGGACGATGGGTGATTCTCTGCCGGCAGCGGAGGGGGTGGCGGTGGGGAGCAGCCCCCCTCCGGAAGAGGCGGCGGCGGCGGAGGAGGCGGCATCTCTCCGGACGGTGCGTTCTCTGCAGGGCTCCCGTTTTGCACGCTGTCGTTGGACGGAAGGGATGCCTTGGAAGAAGAGAGACGTGAACCGGAAACGCCGTTAGTGCCAACCCCACCAAGTGCCCGGTCCGTTGCAAATGCCCCGTTAAGTTTGGGGTTTACCAAGCCGAGAGGAAGAAAGAGGCAGCGTGGCAGAGCCGTTGGAGCAAATGCCTGGAAAGGATCGCGAAACCCAGAAAACTCCAGAAAAGAATGACCCGTTTCCCCGAAAAGGGGACCGTATCTACTCCGCCAATGCTGCGAAGCGATGGGAGTTGCAGTCCATCCAAATACAGTGGTCCCCCGGGTTACGAAAGTAATTCCAAGGCATCCCTTTCGTAACCCGGAAATTTTCGTAACCCGGGGGACCGCTTTGTTTGTAGCGCCGCGTGGCCAATTTAAAGGGGCCGCGCTTTTTTTCCCCCCGTACCCCGTACCCCAGGCGTTTTTTCACAAGCCGGGGCCGTTTTTTCCGGCCCCGGCTCTTTCGTACCCCGGGGTTTTCGTACCCCGGGGGATTCGTAACCCGGGGGACCACTGTAGACTGAATGGTGGGAGGCTTTCAAAAGGGCCGAGAGGGGATGTTTATCCAAGGAAGGAAGGGCAGTGTTGCCTAGTAGTCCCCCTTACCTCCTCGCTGTGCGCCATTTCGGGGTCGTTCCCGGCTTGGTCTCCGGCGTTTCCGCTCCCCAGGTGCTTGTAATAATCCCCGGTGCTGGGCTGCTTGTTGAAGTTTCTCGACTTCCGGCTGGAGTCGACGCGGCGCAGTTCGGGGCTGCCCTCGAGCGAAGTGAGCTGGAAAAGAAAGACGCCGGAGAGGGTTTACTCGCCGTTTTGCATCGCGCCGGAAAAACCCAAAGTCTCACCCGTCAACCCGTTTCACAGAGAGGGACACCGAGGCCCGAGGAAAGCCATCGGGTCACCTTTAAGGGAAACCTTTCAAAAGGTTAAAACTCATTAACTAGGCCAAGGATGTTCCTTTCCCCGTCGACAGAGGAGATCGGGAACTTATCCGGCGAATATATCGGAAAAATCGTGTAATTACGTGAAACGATTATGCGCCACCAAAGCGGTCGCAAAGAAGCATCGCGCCTCTTTTTGCTTTCGGGATTTCGGCGGCAACGCGTCCCCGATATCGCTTTATTTGCACAACTGCGTGTGATAATCATTCATGCAATAACTCGCCATTTTCGCTTTATTTTCAGGATGTTTTAAACGCCCTTTAATTTTTCTTCGACGCCAAACTTAGCCCCAGTGTGATAAAACTGCTACGTGACAAATTTCGACTCCAAATGTTATTCCGATGTTATTACTTGGGATTCTCCGAACAAAAAATAAGGCGGATGATGACGACGATGATGACAAAGATGATGATGATTTATAACCTTTGGAAACTATCTGGTTCACAAATGCATCCCAATGTTATTCCTTAGGATTCTGCAAGCAAAAATAAAGTGAAGTAGTATAATAATAATAATAGGAACAACCCTCCTTCACCTTATTTTGCTTGGAGAAGTCCAAGGAATAACATTGCAATGCATTTCCTTTTGCGTTTGGAGTTTTTTTTTATTATTATTATTGTTATTATTATTATTATTATTATTATTATTTTATTAATTTATTATTGCTGCTGCTTCTTTTGGGACCCGATTGGTTTTTATCCGTGATGGTTTTAAATGGTTTCCAGGCTGTTTTAACTGGTTTCCGTCAGTTTTTCTCGAAACGTCTCCGGCGGTTTGACGGACGTATCCTTTCGATCCGTTTAAATTCTATTCTATTTAATAATAATAAAATTATTATTTTAAAATAATAATAATAATATTATTTAAATAATAATAAATAATAATATTTTAAATATTATTTAAAATAATAAATTGGGCAAAGTGACTTTATTGTATCCTGCCCTGATATATATATATACATATGACCTTATTTCTCTTCTCCGGATTGCAAATATGACTTCGTTGTAATAGGGACGTCCTGTTGTCGCGCGCCGTCAACGTGTTTCCAACTTATGGCAACCCTTGATGCCCTTGAATGGGAAAGACGTGGCTTGGAAAAGTTACTTTCTAGGCTCCGGGTCCCAGATCCCCCTCGTTCGGAAGGAACAAACTGAACTTTTCCCCTCTTCGCCTTGTTTTCCGTATCCTCCGAAACCCAAACTAGTCCCCGAGAGAAAGAGATTTAGGTTCAGGAACGTTGGCTCGAAGGATTACCGCTTATCCCTTTGCAAAACCTTTGCGAAAGCTCTGCCCTCCCAACTTCTTAAACAACAAAGGGGTCCTTTTTTTGCAAGGAACGGTTGTGTATTGTGTGTGTAAGTGTGCAAAGGGGGACACCCAAATTTTTAATACCTGGCCTTTCCCTCCGTATTAAAAACAAAACTCCTCCTGGCCGACGCAGGGCTCTGTGTAGCTCAGAAGCTTGCTACTTTGCCAATGTAAACCAATAGCAATTCCATTTGTGGGGTTAGGTTTAACACAAACGATGGCGATAAGAGCCACAATTAGACAACCCTAAGACTGGAAGCTTCCCCCAAAAGTCATCTATCGCAACCCTCTGCTGTCGGTTGCAGCTCAAGCGTCTCCGCTGCAGAAATAATGCAGTTTGACGCTTGTGTCCGATAGAATCCGGGGATTTGTAGTTTCGCAAAACCACAAATCCCAGGCTCCCAAAGGATGGAGCCGTGGCAGTTCGAGCGGCGTCAAACTGCATTATTTCTACAATGGAGATGCACCCTTGGAAAGACAGAGAGAAAAGAGAGAGAAAGCAGTACAGTATTTACTGACTGTCTTTAATTCAATTTCTATTTTATTAACCCTTAATTAATTCACCTTTGATTGGTGAGAGCAAATATTTCAAAATTAATTAAACTGTTACCTACCTTCGGCAATCAAAATGAACAGACTCATTTGTCTCTTTTTCATAAGTATAATTAATCCCCTGTTATTGCAATATAAATTTTATTATTATTATTATTATTAATTATTATTATTATTATTATATAGGTACAGTTCGTCCTCCTTTATCCACTCATTTTTTTTATCCATGGATCTGAGCTTCCACGGCTTGAAAATATTCCCAAAAAGGATAAATCCCATAGCAAACTTTGATTTCCCATTTTATAGATGGGACACTGTTTTGTTGTGCCGTTATATTGAGCATCCACGGATTTTGTTATCCACAGAGGGTCCTGGAACCAAACCCCAGCGGATAAAAAAGGCCCACTTGTACATATTATATATATAAAAATTATATATATATATATATATATATATATATATATAAAATATATTTATATATAAATATATGTAAATTAAAAATATACAAAAATATATAAAAATATAATAAAAGCATATAATATAACATAACATAATATAATAAAAATATAATAAAAACATAGTATAATAAATATATAAATATAATAAAAATATATTTATATATAAATATATATAAATTAAAAATATATAAATTATATATATTATATATATAATATATTTATATATTATATATAAATTAAAAACATAAATATATATATACATTAAAATATATAAAATATATAAAAATATAATAAAAACATAAATATAATAAAACATAATATAATAAAAATATAATCAAAACATAATATAATAAAAACATAAATATAATAAACATATATAAATATATATATAAATTAAAAATATATAAATTATATATATATATAAATTAAAAACATAAATATATATATATATACATTAAAAATATATAAAATATATAAAAATAAAATAAAAACAAAATATAATAAAAACATAATATATTATAATATAAGAAAACATAACATTATGTTTGGCCAAGGCAATGAAAGCAGTGCCAAACCGGGTTATTCCCCCCCGTGTGGATGCTTCCAATTATAATCAAATGGAGTGGACCATCTAAAGGGGAATCCATTGTAGGGATGGTGGATCCCTTGGATGGGGGATCTATTGTAGGGATGGTGGATCCATTGGATGGTGGATCCATGATAGGGATGGGGGATCCATTGGATGGGGGATCCATTGTAGGGATGGTGGATCCATTGGATGGGGGATCCATGATAGGGATGGGGGATCCATTGGATGGGGGATCCATTGTAGGGATGGGGGATCCATTGTAGGGATGGGGGATCCATTGGATGGGGGATCCATTGTAGGGATGGTGGATCCATTGGATGGAGGATCCATTGTAGGGATGGGGGATCCATTGTAGGGATGGGGGATCCATTGTAGGGATGGGGGATCCATTGTAGGGATGGGTGGATCCATTGGATGGGGGATCCATTGTAGGGATGGTGGATCCATTGGATGGGGGATCCATTGTAGGGATCACGGTCAGAAAGCCCGCCGGAAGAGATCCTTCTTGAGTGCCTTCTTAGAGGCATCTAAGACGGATTTCTTCCGGAAGGCCGTTCCGTAGTTTTGGGACGGAGCAAAGAAAGACCTTTGGGAGGTTGTTACCCATTTGGTCTTTTACGATTGCAATAGATTCGTGATCAATAGATTCATCATCATCATCATCTGCTCCAGAACGGGAGCCAAATCCCGCTCTCCGTTATCACGCTCCGGCGTCTCCCTTTAACTTTGGAGTTTGCTCCTTCCGCGCGGCACACACCCAACCGGAAAGCCACACACGGGGACGGTTTGTGACGTTGTGCACAACTGAACTCTTTCTCACACACACGGAGAGGAGGAAGGAAGTCTATACACCGAAAAACACAACCGTTGAACGGCACAGAAGGGCAAGGGAGACCCTTCCCTCTTTTATCCTCCAGGAAAATGTGCATTTTGAGACGTTGCCGTCTTTGCAAATCGCTGTGAAATTTTTCACAGTTTGGGCACGTTTTTGCAAACACTTCCCCGGTGCAATTTTCCTCTCCGGAATGGGATTTTGCAAAACAAGAGCCAAAGTCCCCAAATCCATAAAAGTCACCAAAAAAACCCTGTAAAAATTGAACCCGTGCAGAAATAGGATTTTTAAAATCTGCTTTTGCGGGTTGTTTCTCAGACACATCGAGAAATAATGCAATGTTAATCAAGATTGATAAAACGCACTCCTTTTTTACTTTCGGGAAAATCCCCCAAAGCGAAAAAGGAACGGGTTTGGTTGACTTTTGAGTCTGGATTAACGTCGCGTTATTTCTCATCGACGCAAATGTTATTTCGCATGGACGCAAAATACTCCGAAGCTAATTTCGGGCGTGAAAGGGATTAAAGTGCATTTAAAGCATCCCAAAAATAAAGCCAAAGCAAAGGATTATCACACACAATTGCAGAAATAAAGCGATGTCGGGAATGCATTGTCGCTGAAATTTCGAAAGTAAAATGATGCGCATCGATGCTTCTTCGTGACCGCTTTAATGGCCGGTTTTGCGAAATCGTTACGCGTAATTACGCTATTTTTCCGGGATATTCCCAGGATAAAACTCCTTCGTGGGATAAAGTCCAAAGCAAGTTCATCCAGGGCCAGGCTGGAGCTTTTTCCCTGCTGCTCCAGAGACTCGAACACGAACCAGCGGATTCGAATTACGAGCAAAGATATTCCACCTAAACATTAGGAAGAACTTATTTACGGCGAGTGCCGTCCAACGGTGGAAAGAGGTGGACTCTCATCTGAAATCTGAATCTGAAATGGCTATGAATCTATTGCTTTGCAAAATAAAATAAAGTACGGTATATACTCGACTATATTTTTATTTTATTTTATTTTATTTATTTGAGTATTTATACCCCCCCCCCTTCAGCCTTAAGGGCTATCAGAGCGGCTTGCAATTATTATTATTTAATTATTATTATTATTATTTAATTATTATATTTAATTATTATTTTTAATATCGTTTATTGTTTAATGTACTGCCATGTTTTATTGTAATGTTTTTATCGTATTGTTTGGAATGTTTTTAATTGTAAAAATGCTGTACACCGCCCTGATCGTAGGAAGGGCGGTATACAAATAAAGAATTATTATTATTATTATTATTATTATTATTATTATTATTATTACTATTATTATGTTACATTTGTGTGGTTTTTTTTAATTTCATTTTTATTGCTATTGCTTTGCGTTATCCCCTCCGTTGTAAGATGCCCGGATTCCCCATGACTGCGTGGCATATAAATAAATCCTATTATTATTATTATTATTAGGCATCATATATATATGTTTTGGGGCCTGAGTCATAGTCCAACACTTAAATTGCAATGCCAAGATTGGGGGGGGAAAAGGGGGCAGGAGGTGCGTTCTCAAAGGGGATAATAATATTTATATCCCGCTCTTTTCCCAAGACCGGGGAACTTATCCCCTTCGAAATGCCCCCCTTTTTATGCCAAGACAATGCCAGCTCTCCTTGCCCTCTTGGCTGTAAAGGAAGACCGACAGGACACGCTATACCTCCAGTTTTCGGGCTCCTCTTTCCTTGAAAAACCCCAAAGAGCGGCCGCTGTGACCTTCGATAACCAAGGAATATGGGAGCAACCGTTTGGCAACAAATATAGGGTCCGTCCCCCGTATAGAAACAATGCAAAATCCTGGGATTTGTTGCCAAACTACCCATCCCTGGAATTCCTTACAATGGAGCTAGAGCCCTGCATTAAGTGCCGCAGCTCCGTTTTAAGTAATCCAGGGATGTGTAGTTTGGCACGGTCGACAAATCCCAGCATTTTATAGGAGGGAGCCGACGGTTACTTCCTGTCCTTTCTTTCCAGAGATAGAGATAGAAAGATCCATAACGTTCTTTGAAATGTATAAAGTTCGGACTAACAAGTGGGAACGTCACCAAAGACGATGCCTTTGGAGACCTTCGGAGGCCCAAAGTTTAGGCGATCCAGGGCAGTTCTGGGTTTCGAAAGGCCACGTTTTACAGCAGTTCCCCTGGATTTCTGACCACTTCCGCATTTCGAATAATACGAGCCCCTTAAAACGTTATTATAAGTATCAACGTTTATTTCTATACGCTATAAATTTACACACCACTGAACAAAACGTTGTGTATATTTGTGATGCGTATGGATTCAAGAACGAAGGGGCTGAGGACGGGTGGAGTCAACGTGCAACGTATTTGTAAAGAAGGGAATAATTCATATGAATTATCTGTAAAAGGTAAAATAAAAAGACGCACACGGATGCAAACCAGAAAATCCAGTATATTTCCCCCCCCCCAAAGGAAGCTACTTTCCACCCAAACTCTTGCTTTAAAACAGGCTGGAATAATCCTCGATTCCCAGCCGAAATCAGAAAAGAAGATCTTTGCAGCCCCGGTTCCCAGCGAATATATCAAGGCGTCTTTGACGTTTTTATAATCGGAGAAGGGAGATATTACGGATATTACAGGCAAGGCAAGATAAGGATGGCAAATCCCCCGAGTTGGGAGTCTCTTTCAGGGTTAAACCCGAGTTTTACTGAACCTTAGAAACAAAGATTTGGACCGTTCCAAGCCTGGCATAAAAACCAAAGTAGATTTACCGCACCTTGGACCAAAGAAACACAACAACAATAGCATCTCCAGCTCTCCTTCGGTTTAGGCTCTTCCAGAAAAGGAATATAAACAAATGAGAAAAAGGGGGGAACAAAGACTCCTACAGACTCCTTGTTGAACATCAGAGGGAGGTGGTTGCATTTCTTTTGCAAAAATTATTTTAAAAATGCCTTTTATATCTCTTGCTCACTTGGAGAAAGGATAGTTCCAGTCGATCGGAGCTTGGGGGGGACGATATAGGCCATGCTGGTCTGGGGATTCTGGGAGTTGTAGTCTCCAAAGTAACCTTTCCAAGCTTGTGTCCTGGTCTTTGCTGCCACCGTTCACTAGAGGAATCCGTACAAAGGACACAGGACCAAGCGCTTTCTGGATAAGGGCCTTTCTATCCAAAATACGGTTCCTTTTAATTTCCTGGGAGCCTTCCCGTCTTCGCTCCCTTCGTCCGTTGCGGAACGTGAGACGTCCATTTCTATTTCTTTCCAACGAACATTTAACTTAACAAGAAAAGCACACCGTCCTAAACTTTCAGGGAAACCGTCCCCTTCCCAACAACCCTGTAATACAGCCTCATCTTTCAGCCTCGCGGGGGGGGGGGGGGAAAGAAACGCTCACCAAAGCTGCGAGACTCGACCGCTCACCCTTTTAGCTCACACCGTTCTCTAGTTTTACCTTCCTTTCATTGTGCGGCTGGACACCTTGGCCGAAACGCATTTCAGCTTCGACCCAAAGTGTGACAAGACACAAAGCCGGGCCCAAAAACGTCCATCGCAAAACGCCCCCCCAGAAACAACACGCTACGTTTGCTGTTTTTTTGGCCATCCGTCTTGTCAGTTTTTGACAAGAACATGGAAATACAGAAAAGCCACCACAGTTGCGGTCGGTTTGCAGGGAACGCAAGGGATGCAAGGCTGAAACCCCACCTTGGACTTGCCGCAAACGCACACACGAACGCGCGCACGGGTACATATGCATACGCAGGAAGGCGCATAGATACAGATATATATTAAAAAACCGTCCCTTACCTGTGCAGAGACGCAGGCAGTGCCAGTCCACCTGCCCAGCTGCCTGAAGGCTCGGCGTCACCCGACACCTGCCCTCCGCACACCTGCGACACTCGACCCGCCTTCTCCGGTTACAGGGGCCCCGCGTCCACCTATCAGCTCCCCCTTCGGAGACGTCGCTCCGGCCCAGGGACCAATCCCAGCCCAGGGGCATCTCTCGCTTTCTCTCTCCGCCGAGCCGTAAGTAAAGATCATACCCGGACGCCAGGTAAGCTCCGGAGGAAAAGGGCCCTCGTACCTCCAAGGACGGTGGGGGATCCTCCGTCCCACCCCACTCCCCTGGGGATGGGGTTTCCCATTCATTTTAAAGATCGACAGAGAATTCGGAGACTAAACGTTTTGTCACGCTCGCGAGGTTTAACGGGATTTAATCGCGACAGAACGCAAACGAAACCCGGAAACGACCCGACGTCGCAGTTAACGTAATGCGAAGTTAATCCGCAGTTAAAGCAGCTTTCCAAATTCGGTTGCGTTCCGAATTGGAAAAGCTGCTGGTTTCTTCCAACTTGTTAACTTTACGTTATTGCACTTTTGCATCATTTTGCTAACCCAATTTACATATCTTTTTAAAATTCAAATGTAAATTAAACCCCGTTTAACTCCTGTTTGCCCACGGAAGTGTGATAAACCCTTATGAGAACTCGGATGAGCAAAAAATCACCATTGCAGTTTAATAATAAATAATAATATTATTTATATAATAATTCAAAAAGAGAGAGGGAAAGGGGGACCCGCTCCTGAAAGGTCCTGACCAAAGGCGAGCTCACAAAGCAAACTTAAACCTTGAGCTGCTCATCCAACAACGTCAAAAATCCACCGGATACATTTATTGGACCAACTAAAGTTCACAAAATATAAGCGGCAAGCTTTCGGAGCTTCGTCGGCAGGCAAGGTGTTAAAAACCAGACAGGAGGAGAAATAAAGCAATTGACGACGGTAGCCATATAGGCTTGCGTCTTCCGTTTTGAACCCCTTCTTATTTGGTTTTTAATATCTCGCTCGACGAAGAAGCCAGTGAAGCTTCGAAAGCTTGCAGCGTGCATTTTGTGCATTTTGGTCGGCCGAGTAAAGGCATCACTTCATTGGATTTGCTCTACGGTTAGCCCTGGATGCTTTCTTGAGTTGCAGAAATACCGAAGATTTCGCCTCTGATTCAAACAGGAGCTGGATGGTTAATCCAAGCAAAGGTGTTCAACTTCGGAGCAGACTCGATCCAGCCCAGTTTCGAGTCCGAACTTTAGAGGAACTATCCAAGAGACTGAAACTCATAGATTGCTCCTCAAAAGTTGAGCTTTTTCCCATATGAGAATGGAAAGAAGAGAGGATGAAAAGGAAAGAAACCAACAAAAGGTTTAGAAGAGATGAAGCAAAGGAGAGAAAGAAAGACTTATAAGGGAGGAAGAGAACGAAGAAGCAGAGAACAGAAGTGAAAGTGAATGAAAAAGGGCCTTGATGTTATGTTTATTATGTATTTTTATTCCTTTTTTGTAACCTGCCTCGATCCGTAGGGAGAGGCGGGATGTATAAAATTATTATTATTACTATTATTATTATTATTATTAAGACTGAATCAGACTGAAAACTCTGAGATATGTGAATATGGGACGACTACTCTTCAGAAATCCTTTTTTCCGACAGCGGGAAGGAAAGAACAAAATTCCTTCATCCTTGCACCCTCAACGAAATCGCCGAGGATTTCCACCCCCTGAAACAGAGGAGCCCAAATCTCTCCAAGAGAGAACGGGATGAGACCCGGGATGCATCGCGTGCCTTTCCGCGTGCCAAGGAGACGCAATCCGGACGCAAGGGTTCGGGGACTGCGTGTTCTGTCCGGAGGCGCCCGGAGACGGAGCTGACTTGGGTGTCAGGGCAACTGGACACCGGCCGCTGGGTCCCGCCGGCCCGTAACCTCATCCGCCGTGCAATCTCCTAAATGAGAAATTTGGACAGGGAGCAGAAAACGGAGTCGGCGGCGTTGCGTTCGCACCTCTCCGTGGCCTTTGCCGAGGCGGGACTCTTTCCCGGCAGCATCCATGCAAATGCGCTTTGCATAAACCCAGCCGGCCGAGGCAGGGAAAGCCAGACCGAGACGCGACGGAGACGGAGAGGTGTTTCATTGGCACAGGGCTTCGGTTTCTGGCCCCAAGTTACAGTTAGACAACAAAGCTCCGAACCTGTCACGCAAACATTTTTCTCGGCGTCACCATCTAAGGACATAACACACCGCCATCGGCATCAATATGCAGCGTCTGGATTTTGCCTTTCCGGGTGAAGCTGCACCAGAAAAAATATTTTTCACTTTTGCCTGCTGCAATAACGTGGGAGTTTATCACACGGAGGCAAACCCCGTGCCGAAACGGGGTTTTGAAATCCGCTAAACGCCTGCAAGTGCGGATTGTTTTTCAGACGCGTTGGCGGAAAGCGAAACAATGCAAAAATAACCCAAACGGAAAGCAGCAAAAACCACTCGGAATTACCCAAAAAGCACAAAGGAGCCGCTTTTGTCAGCTTTCCGTTCGGGTTATTTTTCACGTTATTTCTCTTCCGCGCGAACGTCGCCTGAAAAACAACCCGTATTCGCTGGTTTTCTACTTTCCGTTCGGGTTAAGACCGAACGTTATGTGAAAAACAACCTCCAAAGGTTGTTTTCCGCCTGGGATTTATCTCGTGTGATAAACTCAGAGCAAACTTTATTGCCTTTGCTCTCCATCTCTTCGGAAACGTGCTTGCTTATTTCAAAGCGCAAATAAAGCATTGCATTACGCTATTTTTGAGTATCTGGTTGCATTTGTTGGTGCCATGTACCTTCAAGTCAATACGGAGATTTTTACTCTCATTTGAGTTCTTATAAGTAACTTTATTTACGGTGTATCTTATTATTTCAAACACAGGACTGTAGGATCAATGAGAGAACAGCATAAAACATGAAAAAGTCCAGTAAAAGCATATCTAAAAAAAAATCTTAAATGGCTAGGAAAAGCAGCTCTAAATATACCTTAAATGCCCAGGAAAACCATGAAAAAGTCTGGTTAAAAGCACTCCTAAAAATATCTTAAATGTCCAGGAAAAGCATCTCTTTAAAAAACTTTAACGTCTACGAAAAGTAACTAGAAATCCTTTAGCAATAAAGGAACTTTGTTCAACTCCTTTGCTTTGATCCACCAGCAAAGAGACAGAACGTAGCTCTCCATTTCTGGAGCTATGCGATAGTTGTGCAACGCCGTCTTGTTATCAAATTGCAGCGCTGCAAAAGCAAAGGCAAAAATGCGATGCACATGGATGCAAATGTGCCCAAAACATGCCCAACTCTACAGCGACAACCTGGAGCTGAATATCGACAAGATGCCTTTCTTTGGACCAAAACATCCGAGACAAAACTTGCATGATGCCAACCCGTGCGTGTTGCATTTGAAACGCAACTGAGTTACTCTATAGGAGCAGGGATAAAATCTGACTCCGGATCTCGCAATATCACCCTGGCTTTGTTACAGAAGGAATAAATATCTTGTTACTAAACGTAGCCCCCCACGATTTGCTTTCTTTTTCGCGCGACGCAAAGGGATCTCGCGGCGGCACCTTTGAGACACTAACTTTGAGGCTAACTTTGAGTTCATGGAAACAAAGCAGAGTTGGCAAGAAACGTGTTGCAAACAAAGAAGAGCACGGTCAACCGTAGCAACGAGCGGATTCTATATTTTATTTTATTTTTGGTAACGTGGACACAGTTCTAGATCTGGTCGCTGCTGTTGTTTTGTGCCTCCAAGTCCTTTCTGACTTACGGCGACCCTAAAGGCGAAACTATGCTTGATATGATTTGTTCAGATTCGCTTTCCTCTGAGGCTGAGAGAGTGTGGCTTGACATCGCTGAGTCGAGATTCGAACCCGGGTCTCCTGGTGTCCAACACCCAAACCACTACACGACGCTGGCTCTTTCTAGATCTAGAGACTCAATTGCCATTGTAAACCCAGTCCAAAAGAAACTCCGCTCCTTTCGGTTGCGTCCGCACTGCGGAAATAACCCAGTTTGACGTCGCCTTAACCGCCCCAAGCTCAGTGCTATGGATTTGTAGTCTTGTGAGCTATCCAGCGTTCTCTGTCTGGAAGCAAACTACAGATCCCCAAATCCTAAAGCAAGGCACCAGGGCAGATAAACTGGATTAACTCTGCAGTGCGGACGCAGCCCTTGTTGCATTGCCGCCTTTTCCAACCCTGCCTCTTTCTTTCTTTCTTTCTTGTGTTCGTTCGTTCTTTCCTCCTTCCTCCCTTGGATGGTTTCCTCTTCCCTTAATCCTCGCTGAAAGGAGAAGTATTCAATAGTTAATGAGCCTCCAGCTGCAGGGATCATTATCTGGGTTAATGCTGCCATTGTCCTCCCAGCCATTATGCCGGGAAATGGCTCGGCTGCCGCTCCCTCCTGGAAGGGTTTTTGCTTTCGTAGATGAGAGGACGGCCTTTGAAAAGAGGGTTGGGACTAATGCGTACCCTCCTAAACCCCCTAATAAAGACACCAGATCCCATTTGACCTTAGAAGATCAGCAAGGTCAGCCCTGGTTAGCCCTCGGATGGGAGACCGCCCCGGCGCCGGCTCTATTTCAGAGGAAAGACCTGGCAAAAACCATCTCCGAGGGCTCCTTGCTACGAAAACCCAACAAAACTCAAAGGCACAGACGCAAACAAGAGGCCTAAGTATCCAACACTAGAGCCTTTTCTGGTCTTGGAAGCTATGTGGATAATTCTCGGAGGGGAGACCGCCAACAAACACCAGGTGCCTTCGGCGATATTTCAGAGGAAGGAGCCAGCAAAACCGCCTCCGAGGGTCCCTTGCCTAAGAAACCCCAAAGAAATCCATGGGGTTGCATTAAGTCCACGGGTGACACATAGAGGCACCCCAACTGTCCCAGTTTGGCAGCGACAATCCCAGTTCATCTTCCGCCATCCCACTTTTCCAGCTGCTTTTGAAATGCCCGGTTTGCCACGCTTCCTCCTTTGTCTTCGGCTTGCGGCAATTGCTGCAAACTGAATCCAAAATGCAAAGAGAGGAGTTTATCGCATAGGAAGAATTTCTCTCAATTTCGAAAGAAACGGAAGTGAGGCCGGTTCGGAACGGAGTAAATTCGCTAGTTCGGCGAATTTACGTGATTGGCGTATTGACGCTGCATTGCATTCAGAACTTCCCCATTGCCCGAAATTGTGTGTGATAGTTTCTCACGCAATGACGCAAAACCCCACGATTGCGTTCGGAAGGACTTCCCTTTGCCCGAAAATGTGTGCGATTGGCTTTCACGCAATAACGCGAAACCCCACGATTGCATTCAGATTGCCATTGGATTATACTTCCAATTCCCTTCGTGTGATAAATTCCTCAGTTTGCATCCAGGAGAGAAGAGGGCAGGATCTTGTTCCCAGGGATAGCGTTGGCATCGGAAAACCTAAGGCACCTCTTCCTCCGGAGGCAAGAATGAGGCCGAAGAAAAACAAGAAGCAAAACCTTTCTTTTGGAAAAGCATTGCTCTGGAATTTATTTCGCAGAGCCTTGGGACCTTATCAGACGTTGGAAATTGGAAGTATAATCCAACGGCAATCCGAACGCAATCGTGGAGTTTCACGTAATTGTGAATTGAAGCATGCCACGCAATTTCGGGCAAAAGGGAAGTAGTTCCGAACGCAATCATGGGTTTTGCGTTATTTCGTATTAAAGCATCTCACGCAATTTCGGGCAATGGGGGGTCATTTTCGGGTAATGGGGAGTCATTCCGAACGCATTCCGAACGCAATAGGAATTCATGTGAATTCGCATTGGCTCCGTTTGCAATAAAGAGAAATTCCTCCCGTCCGATAAGGTCCAAAGAATACTAGCCATTCCCAGGAATGAGAAAGACCAAAGATATGATCTCCTCTCACTCGATCTCAGTTCACGGCCACATTATCGACGGTTGATGCAATCGCAAAGAGGAGAAAGCGTACGCTTTTGCACCCTTTTCTCTTCCGCAGTCATGAAACTTCCCAGCGTTTCTGTCACCGACATTTTGCCCGACGCTCGAGTAACCGAGCAAAGTTGTAGACGGGGGAGCAGGCGCTGCGTGCTCAAAATACATCCGTGCAGGACGATTTGGAGACCATTGTGTGTCGTACTCTTTAATTTCCGTGTCACCGCTCCTAGAATATGTCCGGCACGCATTTGCACAAAGGGGACCCATTTTGGGAACTGGTCCAGGGACCCAATCCATCTTTAAAAAGCCTTGCCTTAGAGGCCCAGTTTACCAAAGGCACCAGGAAGCTTCGTGGGCTAACAAATTCTGGTTTGGTTCTGGGATCTCAAGGGGAGCTGAGCTAGGAACGGATATTAAATATAACACAGAACAGTTTCAAGGCGTAGCTACTGGGAGGGAGAGAAAGTGAATTTTATTTACCCCCCAAAATAAAAAATTCAATTTCTTCTCCAACCTCAATTAACATCATACCTGTTTTCCTAAAGACTGTTATATTCTCTTTCAGAAATAAAAATTGCGTTCCCCACAAATGGCGCTTTCCTTCTATCTGCGTTCCTTTCCTTCAATTACGTTCCTTTCCTTTGTCTGGTGATACACTGAAAATTGTCCATGCCGAGATTTCTTAACATTTTCCCTTTGCTTTGGAAGCCTCGAATGTATTTTCTAAACGCTCGGCTGAAATTTTAAAGTCGCTGCAATGCTAGAAGTCTGAGGACAGTAGGAAAATCTCATTCTTATTTTGGGGGAAAATCTCCTTTTGCTCTCCTTGCATTCAAACTCACACTTTGGGTGTGAGAGAAGGTGGTGCAAAAACGACTCTACACAACCTCCAAGAAAGTGCAAACTATTTTTTACGCCAGCAAGGATTCTGGTCAGCGTCTTCCCACATTTTGAAAACTTCCCGGGGCAAGATGGGAAGAGTTTTTGCCCAAATTGTTGCGGCTTTCCTTGCGCGGAGCGTGCAAAGGATTCTTGTGCAAACCGTGACGGCTGGTGGACTGGGTCACCCGAATGGACTATATGTTCCCAGGCTGTTTCGGTCTATCCGGGGGTCCAGGCACTATTTGGAAAAAGACGTGGCCTCCAGGAATCCCTATGGCAGACTCCAACGGTAACAAAACTTCTGCAACCAAGGAGGCTCCACCTTGAGCGAACGATCTGCCCGTTGGGTAAGATGCCAGTTTCCAAGTTATTCAAGGGGAGGAAGCTGCCAGCGGAGAATATATAAGGAATTTCACCCAAAGCCCAGGGCACCGTGGCGCAAGGTCCTTTGCCCTGTTCCTGGGTTGGGAGTGGCCAGGGAAGGAAAAGGGTCACATTGCAGGGAAACTGGAGCCTGGGCATATTTGTTTCCCGGGCATGGTATCTGTGCCACACAATCCCGCTCTCAAGAATAGATACCACTCGTCCGCACACAGACGGAGAGCTCCAGCGCCGTTCTTCGGGCGCCGTTTGCCATCCTCCGATGTCCTTTGCTGCCCAGATCGGCACGGTTTTGCAGCGTTTGCAAAAGCGTCTTGGGAACCCGGGGTCAGAAGAACGGCAAGATCCTGGGAACCAAAACTTCAGATTTTCGTTTTTAAAAACGTGGACACTGTTGTTCTTTGAACTAAACCAGGGCCAAGTATCAGCTACTTTGTTAAACAAAGTCGGTGTGGTTTGAGCATTGGACTAAGCCAATGGATCATCTTGGGCAAGTCACATACTCTCAGCCCCCAAACTACTATGATATGTTTGTGTTAAGGTCACAATCGGAAACTATTTGAAGGCACGTAGCAACCAATAACAAACTTAGTTAAGTATATTTATCTAACTAACGTCTCCTGGCCTGATGGGGAGATATAGTTCTCCAACCGCCAGCAAAACAGAAACCTACTTTTTGCTGCAGATGCCCAGCAAAGTAGGTTTGGGAGAAGTTAAAAATGTGGCAATAGGGTTACAATCATAAGTAAGTAGCCGTCATTAATATGGAATAGTAAGGAAGGAGAACAATCCTAGGAAATAATCCTGCTTGAAACCCTGGAGATAAATATTAAAAAACCCTTTGAGCCTCATTCATCTGTTTCTTTTCGTCCCACAAAAGTGGGATTCTCAGCTCCGGAAACATCTGCAGGGTTCAAATCAGTGCTCCACAACTCCGCACAAAGATTAAAATGATATGATGTAATATATAATATAATATAAAATATATAATATGTGAGGCATAATGTATGTTTTATCATGTCATGTCACGGCATCTATTTTTATAAACTCCCCGACTTTATAAGGCCATGAAAATATACATCGGCCGATGAGTTTTTCTAGAATAAAAGAGCCATCCTTCAAGGACTTTGAGACGAGTCTCCATTTTTTGGATCCCATGTCCAGTTTTTGATATTTGGCAATACTAGATGGACCGAGCATTTGACTCGTTGCAAGGGCAGATTCCTAGGTTCCTCTTATTTGGCTGGACTTCCACGGACTTCCAGGTCGGGCAAGGCAAAAATCCTTCTCCGAAACCCTGGAGAGACTGCCGCCAGTCCAAGCTGGCAATGCCGGGTTAGGTAGGCACCAAGGGTCTGGCTTAGTTTCCTCTCTTTGGAGACCGAAGCTCCTAACGAAGCTGCCGAGGGGGGCATTTTTCGTGGCATTCTTTGAGCCGGAACCAAGTATAAAGGAATAAAGCCTCCGTGCAATTAACCGAATTACAAACGGAGCCATCACATTTTGCAGGGCAAGGCCACCGGGATGAGTCAGGAGACCGGACAAAGGACCTCTTGTTCCCATCCGCGATCCATCTCTCCATCAGGAAAGGACCAGAGACTTTCCATACTTTACGGGGTTCAAAATGAAAGAGCTTCGACGTCACCCAGACATTTATCTAAAACTCAGCCGCTCTCCAAGAAGACGTTGGTTTCCCTCTCTTGGGATCGTAACCAGCCTCCGCTAAGGAGCTACGTCTTTGCTCATTTCTTTCCTTCGTATCAGAACAAATAATTTCCTACGTTTCTCTCAAATGGGGGAAAGAAGAAGACTTCTCTTTTCACATCACCGTTAATGAGTTTTTATACGTCAAGGTTTTGGAGGTGCGAAAAATTTGTTGTGCAACGCTCCCCCAAACAAGTTCATTGTTGTTTTTGCATGCGGTTCAAGTCACTTCCGACGTATGGTGACCCTAAAGCAAACCTGATTATTTATTATTATTATTACAGTATTATAATGCTGGGGTCTTCTTGGTGAGATTTCTTCAGAGGTTGGGTTTGCCATTGCCATCCTCTGAGGCTGAGAGTATGTGACTTGTCCAAGTGGGTTTACATGGCTGCGTGGCATTCAAACTCAGAGTCATAGTCCAACACTCAAACATCACGCTGGCTCTCGACCCTCCAATATAATAATAATAATAATAAATAACATTTATTTATATCCCACCACATATAAACTTAGGCCATCGGGGTGGTTTACGACATTAAAAATTATACATAACATAGAATACGTCCATACCTCCATGCTATGGGAGAGTGGGATTTACAGTTTGTTGCGGCACCAAAGGTCTCCAAACAGTAAGGGCTGAATATCTCACCAAAGTACAAATTCCATGGAGCCATGGAAGTTAATGCTGTGCCAAACTGAATTAATTCTGCAACGGAGATGCACCCCGGGGCCCTGGGCTGAATAAATGAAACGTGGTACGTTGGCAACCCAATGCCCCTTGGAAATCAGAGCTCCGCTCTGGGCCACAACGTACTCCAACTCCCAGAATTCCAGAGCCTTGAGCCAAGGCAATTAAAGCGGCGCCAAACCGGGTTATTTCCCCCAGTGCGGATGCAGCCTTGGACCGCTTTAAAAAGGCAGTCAAGACGGATCTCTTCCAGCAGGCCTTTCCTGAACAGTGCACCCAACCACCCATTGAATCGACCATCATACTGAATACCCTTTTCTCCCATCATTTTAATGGATTATTTCAATGTTAAATGTGTTTAACTGACATTTTAGGGGAGGGAGGGAAGAACTGGGATTAGTGTTGTACGGTGAATTTTATTATAAACCACCTCAATCCTCATGGAGAGGCAGGGTTAAAATAAAGTCTTATTATAATTATAACAAATTATTATTATTATTAGCCCAGTGCAGACGGGCGAGAAGCAGCGTGCCGGGCCCGATTCTAGGGTTCTGGAGCATGTACGGATGGCGGCATCATGGTTGATGATGCAAGCGTGGCACAGCGTCCACATGTCCAGGCGCCGCGCTTGTGTCACTGATGTGCCACGGTGCGCCAATGGCATACTCATGGTGCTGACTGCGCATGTCAAAAAGAACTCGGATTAGAATCATAGAATCACAGAGTTGGAAGAGACCCCAAGGGCCATCCAGTCCAACCCCCCTGCCATGCAGGAACTCTCCATCAAAGCATCCCCGACAGATGGCCATCCAGCCTCTGCTTAAAGACCTCCAAGGAAGGAGACTCCACCGCTCTCCGTGGGATCATCTTCCTCTGGCAAACAGCCCTTACTGTCAGGAAGTTCCTCCTAACGTTGAGGTGGAATCTCTTTTCCTGAAGTTTGCATCCATTGTTCCGGATCCTGTTCTCTGGAGCAGCAGAAAACAAGCTTGCTCCCTCCTCAATGTGACATTGGGTTATTTTCCGGTGCGGAGAGGCGCCGCTGCCACGACGTCTCTCCGGAGGAAAAAACAAGCACCTCCAGCCCGCCCTTTCGGGGTGTTTCGGAGATCCCCATTATCATGACTGTGCCCCCCGAGATCTCGTGCCGGTCCCATATCCCTTCCCGTTGCCTGCCCTATACCTCTCGCTTGAGCGCTTCGCTCTCCACGTGGCGCAGGTTGTTCTTCGCCTGGACGTAGATCTCCGCCGTGTGCTGGGCTTCGGGGGGGTTCGGGGCCGGGTACCCGGGGGGCGGAGGAGGCACTTTGGAGTTGGGGGGCGGCGGAGGGGCTGGGAAATTCGGGGGCGGAGGGAGGGCGGCCTCCTCGCCTTTCTTGCCCGGCCCGACGTCCGGGTTCAACATGTCCATGTAGGTCTGCATGTCGGAGATGGTCGTCTCGGGAACCCCTGGAAGGAGACAGAGGACGTTATTTCTCCCAATTCCCAAAGAAATGAATTGAGTGAATTCGCCATTTCGGCGAATTTGCGTATTGATGCCGCGTCGCGTTCCGAACTGCCCAAAATTGCCTCCCGTTGCCCGAAATTGCGTGTGATAGTTTCTCACGCAATAACGTGAAACCCCACGATTGCGTTCGGAAGGACTTCCTTTGCCCGAAAATGTGTGTGATCGGCTTTCGCGCAATAACGCGAAACGCCACGATTGCGTTCGGAAGGACTTCCCTTTGCCCGAAAATGCATGTGATCAGCTTTCGCGCAATAATGCGAAACCCTATGACTGCGTTCAGATTGCCATCGGATTATACATCCAATTCCTGTCGTGTGATAAACTCCAGAGATTAAGAGAGTAGACCCATTCGCATACGTGTGCTTCCTCCTTGCTGGATTATAACTCCGTTCTATAGGATTATTTATAGGGTGGCATCGCTCCTTATTTTTAGGAGGCACCCGTCTCTCCGTCCCACCTCCTTCCCAGACTTGTTCGGTGGGAACAACAATAATAAATAATCTAATTAACAGATTTTATGACTTTTTTGGAGAGTTAATCTACGGAACTCACCGCTCCAAGATTTAAGAATGGCGGCTAGTTTCAAAGCAAATTGGACAAACTGGATAAATTCAAGATAGCAAGATAGTGAGGATGGTTCTTTGTCACCTTTG